>PVKH010009649.1:0-18694 GCA_004027955.1 Chaetophractus vellerosus
AATATAATTAAGCACAATGCATCGATTTCTATCAGAATAACCAGTTTGTAATATATGGTTCTATAATCCATCCCCCAGATGAGTGGTTCCCATAAGAATGGATCTTTATGAAAATGAAAGCAATGTCACATTTCACAAAAAAAATCCCCCCAAATATTGTAACTTCCAGCAGGTATTAGCAGACTGATATGCTTATTTTCTTTTGTTTTTTAATCCTCAAGACATATAAAAGAGCAAGCAATGGTAGCAACCTGGTAATCTTAATCATTACTCACTGACCATGGATTTTAGTGCACAAACTAAAGCCTAGTAGCAATACCAGTAAACCATGACAATAAGGGAGCAAATACAGTAAAGCAAAACAAGAACATAAGAAAAAATCTAAAGCATTCACAGATAATATTTGTCAGTCATTTCCACTTATTTCTTTTTAAGAAAAGCCAATCAATGAAAGAAATTGAGGGCAATAACCTGCTTTTCTCTCACAATCTTTATTTTTTCATTTTAGTCTCCTTAAAGCAGGCTTGAATTAAATAACGGTCTTTTGAAAAGGTATGGAGGTTAGAAGTCAACCCTTGACTCTGATCTCACTTTGCCTAATACTAATTATTTCTCCAGTTAGTAGCAATCATGAGTTGATTACAAATTTATTCAGATATATCTTGAAAAATAGAACAATAAATTATTTCTGTAGAGAAATGAAGCAATGTATTTCCACTTTAGGCACAGGCATTTATATACAAATACATATTTTGTCATTTTAAAAATTCACTCTACTGAAATTAAAATAATTGTATTTCATTCCTTTTGTATCATGCATTCTAGGTAATCAATTATTCCATTTTTATGGTTTTCTTATATAGCCTTATGTGTTTTCAGCCTAGTTTCTGTAGAAAGATTAAAATGTAATGCATGTGAAACCTACCAAGCACCACAGGGTACACATAAAGTGTCCGTAGGAAAGCACATAGAACTAGTTTGATATTAACTATATGTTAGTTCCTCTTTGTAAAGAAAAATGTAACCATGTAATGTTTCACTCAATCTATTCTTTTTAACACCATGAGAATTAGAGAACCCAAGATTATGTATTTTGATGTTAACAAGAGAAAAATACTAGAGAAACTCCCCACCCCATTCCCAGAGAGCTCAACTTTATGATTAACTTTCTCTGTTGCAAATCTGTATAAAAGCTGTAAGAAACCCCCTGAACAAGGAGGCGAATTTGAGTTTGGTTGGACCTCCTATCTGCCACCAGCCAATAAAGCCACTTTTACTTCCTAGCCTAGTTGAGCATGTCTATTATGTTTTGCCAAGCACCAACTCACAGATCATTTGATTACTATCAATTCTAGGCAATACTTTTTAAGAAAGTGATTCTTCTTTTTTAATAAATGTGTATATGTTGGAAGACAACTCTGAGCTAGGCCTGTCAAAAAACATAGAGTCATTCTAACAAATGATACATACAATCTAGTGCTATGGGGTTTTTATTTTTTATTTATTTATCCCTCCCTTGCTTCTTGTGCTCACTGTGTCCATTTACTTTGCATTTTCCTGTGTCCGCTTGTCTCCCTTAGCCTATGGAATTTAAAGCCACTTAAAAAATATAGGGATTCCCATATGTCCCACCTCCCACACCTAACACAACCTCCTACATAAACATCCTTCATTAGTGTGGCACATTAATTGCAATTGATAAACACATACTGGGGCTTTGCCATTAAGCATGGACCATATTCACATTGTAAACCACACTCTCTCCCACACAGTTTTGCATGATATAGAATGGCTTGTATCTGTCATTGCAATGTCACTCAGGACAATTCCCAAGTCCAAAGAAGCCCCTATATTACAACTGCTTTTCCCTCTCTCTGCCCCCAGAGCCTCCAGTGGCCACTGGCTCCACATCAATGTTGTAATTTCTTCCACAGTTTGAATCACAATATGTCTATAGCAGAGTACAAGTAAGTCCACTCTAGTCCATAGTTCTTCTCCCCATCCTGAGGAGTCTGGGATGGTGATGTCCACTCCATCTCCAATTGAGAGGGGGCTTATATCAAATGGGGAAGATGGATATATATTATCCTGCCTGCAGCTGCAGATTCTCCCCATTTCCTGGGATGGCCATTGTCCATCATCATCTCCCTGCCAGTTGTCCTGGGTGAGTCCAATGAGCTGTAGAATAGGAGTTGGTGCTCCACCGAGGCTCTGGGCCCAGCTGGCACATGGTCAGCCCAAAGACTCAAGTCCCTGGACATACACATACAAACTTCAGCACCAAGTATAGGTTTGAATAGCAGGGACAGATGAGCCATGTGCAGGGAAGACATAGCTGAGTCCAACTCTGTCTCTTTCAGGAGCACAAACTCCAAAGTGGGGCCCACTGGCAAGGCAGCAAACTCCAGAGCTATCCACCCTGACATAGGACATGGGTGTCTCCAGAGCCCTCAGGGGCCCACTATTTGGGGTGATATCCACTTTGGAATTCTATGAGATCCTACTGAGATGTGCACAAACGTTACCTCTGGGATGACCTCCTGACTCATTTTGAAGTCTCTTAGCCATATAAACTCATTTGTCTTTACTTTTCCCCCCTTTTTTTCAAGGTCACTTTCCAGTCACATTGCCAGTTGGCACTTGATAGCAATCCCTCAGTGCCAGGGATGCTCATCCCCAGGGTCATATACCATGCTGGGAGGAAGGTAATGCATTCATATGCTGAGTTTGGCTTAGAGAAAGGCCACATTTGAGCAACAAGGAGGCTCTCAGGAGGCAAACCTTAGGCCCCCCATAGCAATAGGCTGTTTCAATTTCAAGAGCAAAGACCCTTGGAAACTTGCTAGTTGGATCTCTGGATGGTATTTACTAGTACAAAAATAATGGAAGTCTTCATCTTGGAAATATTTTAGTAGGATAGAACTGATCTATTTACATTATTAATGGTAAATCAGGCTGAAATTTATGATTTTTTTTGTGGAGCCAGGGTCACTGGACACTTTGAGGGCAGGGTGAGGGAAGAGCAATTGTAATGTGGGGTTTTTTGGGGGGACCTGGGAATTGTCATGGATGATGGTGCAATTGAGGATGTAGGCCATTTTGTATCATCATGTATCATGCGGAACTGTATGGGAAAGAGGGTCGTCTACAGCCTGAACTGTGATCTATGCTTGATGGCAAAGCCCCAAAATGTGTATATCTATCAGAGGCATTATGCCACACTGAGGGATGTGTATGTGGGGGGTTGTGGGAGGGCTGGGGGGTGGCATATGGGTACTCCTGGAATCTCTGTGTAACATTTATGTAATCAATGTATCCTAAAAATATATATAGATATATAAAAAATAAATAAAAATTTTAAATAAAAAAAATGTGGTTTGTAAAGTCCCATCTCCAACATCAGAAAGCAGAGTAGTGGATTTTGAACTGAAAGACACTAATGACTGGAAGAGAAAATGTTTCAGTTACAGTTTCAATTTCTTTAATATACACAGTTTCTTGAAGATTTTCTTTTCTTGGTAGTTTTTATAGGAATTTTCCAATTTTATTTAAGTTTTTAAATTTGTTGGTAAAAATTTGTATAGAATATATTTTATAATCATAATAAAGATCGTATGTCACTTCTATAGAGATGCTTCATTTTTCATTCCTGACATTATTTATTAGGTTTTTTGTCTTTTCTTCTCAATCATATTTGCTTGTGTATTATCAACTTTATTAGTCTTTTGAGAGAGCCAACTTTGGTTTTGCTGATTCTTTCAATATGTTTTTAATTATTTCATTAACTTTTGGTCTTATTACTATTTCCTTTTTAAAGTTTTCTCTAGATTAATTTTCTTGAGATGAATATCTGGATCACTTATATGCAAGTTTTCTTTTAAAAAGGCACTTATAACACATATCCTGTAAACTTGGTTTTAGCTGAATATTCCATATGTTCTATGTATTGTATTACTATTAATATGCAGTTTAAAATATATTCTTAATTTGCAATATGATTCTTTTAGAATCGTGTTACTTTGAACTGAATTGTGCTGAATTGCTGATTAGTTAAATCAAATTCATATGCTTAGAAACTAGGTGGATAGGAGGGCATCCTTTTGCAGTTTACAATTACAAATTATCACATTTACAAGTACTCAACCAGGAAGGAGTGTTGTTATAGCAAGTTCACTGAGAAATGTGAAAGGAATTTATATGCAGGCTTCAAATCATTCGTGCCAAATAGGTTACTATCACTAATGGTGTGCATTGAGAAATATTACTGAGAATATTTCATCAGAAATATTCTGAGAAATCATCATAGGCCCACATGCTTGTCTATAGATAGGTCTGAAAGATGCTTCTGTGTTAAACAGGTATGGGGAAATAAAGCTTTCTGCAAATGTCTTTATTTGTATTTCTTGATTTTTTTATATTACAGGGAATTAAAAACCAACATCATGTTTATTTTAAAATCTTTGTTACATTAGTTATGTTGTCATATGAGTCTTTAATTTATTGTCATAGAGATGATTAACTTTTCATTATTAAAATTTCATTAATTAGCATAACAAGAAATAATGACTTCCCTATGTTCATGGAAATTAATTAGAAATTAAGACTTTCAAATGTTCATGTGCTTATTAAGTTCATGTATCAACTTGGCTAGGTTATGGTATCCAGTGGCTTGGTCAAGCAAGCACTGGCCTTATCATTAGTGTGAGAGTGTTTTGTGGACTTAGTCAGTAGGTTGCATCTATGTGTGCTTACATCTCTAATCAATAAATGAGATTGCCTTCACCAATGAGAGATGTCTCACCCAATTAGGTAGAGGGCTTAATGGAGAACTGATCATTTCAGATATCAGAAAGAAGAATTTCTATCTCACATCTGCCAGCCAACTTCTCCTAGAGCATTCATCAAAAACTTCATCAGAGTTCTCAGCCTGCTACCTGACTTACAGAATTCAGACTTGCCAAACCCCATGGCTGTATTATCCAATTCCTATAATATGCCTCTTAATATTTATATACATAAAAAGAAGAGCTACTTAAGAAGAGATAATTTAAAAGAAAAAATGCAAGGTTACTTGTTATATGACCCAGATTTATTTCATTTTTGGAGATAGGAAACCTCTCATAGAAATACCAATATTTTAAAAGAATAACACCAAAGTTTCTTTACTGGGCAACTGCATGACAGGGAATTTCATTCAATCTGGCTTGGATTATTAAAGAAGAGCAAGGTTTTCAAAAGGTGATGAGTCCATCCATATTACTGATGATAAAATAATGAGACTCTCAGTGCAGAATATATTTTCGGGCCTAGAACTCAGATGTGTTATTTGGACAGGACATTGTAAGTTCTATAACCAAAGATGAAAAATAAGTTAAAGGAATGGAAGATATTGCCTAGGAAGAAAGATAAAAATAAAGGAAGGACTGAGACTATGTTCTAATGAGTTTCAACATTTAATATTTCATAAATAGCTTGAACATACGCAATGTGGGGCCAGAAAAAATCCAAGAGGGTGTTGTGACCTAGGAGACCATGACAGAAATGGATGATAGAAGGAGGAAATGTTCATAGCAACACGATTGCCAAAAGGTGGAAACAACCAAGTTGTTCATCAACCAATGAATGGATTAACAACCTGTGGTGTATCAATGCTATACAATGTAGTGAATGAAGGAATAATATGCACCTGTAGGAAGAAATGAGGTCATAAATCATATGACAGTATGGATGAACCTGGACGACTTTATGTTTAGTGAAGCAAGCCAGACACAAGAGGACAATTACTGTATGCATAATACTATGAACCAAATATATTGTGAAACATATTGTATGACTCGATTTATACAAAATGCAAATATAAATAAATTTATAAAGATAAAATTAGAATTGTGGTTATGTAGGACAGGGAAAGGAATGCCAAGTGATGTGGAGTTTTTCTGTTTGAAGTAATGAAATTGTTCTAAAACTTTTTATAATAATGAATGCACAACATTGTGATTATTCTAAAAGCCATTGATTATACACTTTGGATACATCATACGATATGTGAATATATCTAAGTAAAACAGCATAGTAAATAAATAATTCTGCACGAATAGTCAAAAACAACTATTTGTTTATTATTATTTTTGAAACAATGAAAATGCTCTAATAATGATTGGAGTGATGAATACACAACTATGAGATTATGCCAAATACCACTGATTGTATACTTTGGATGAACTATATGCTTTATTAATATGTACCAATAAAATTGATTTGTGTAAAAAGAGAGTATACTGTGAACAAGTGTATGCCAACAAACTAGACAATGTAGATAAATGGAAAAGTTCCTAGGAATGTACAAACTACAGTGACCCTCAAAGAAACAGGAGACCTATACAGATGGGTAAGAAGTAAAGATATTGAAACCATCATCAAAGAACTCCTCAAAATGGAAAGCCAAGGACCAGATGGTTTCACAAGTGAATTCTACCAAATATGCAAAGATTTAATACCAATCTTACTCAAGCTCTTCCAAAAAATTGAAGAAGGAACACTACTGAACTCAGTCTATTAAGCAATATCACCCTAATACCAAAGCCAGATAATGATATTACAAAAGAAAATTACAGTTCCATTTCCCTAATAAATATGGATGCAAAAATTTTTGACAAAATACCTGCTGACTGAATACAATAACACATTAAAAGAGTTACTCTTCATGATCAAGTCAGTTGTATATCAGGCATGCAAGAGTGGTCCAACACAAGAAAGTCAATCAGTGTAATTCATTACATTAATAAATCAAATAAGAAAAACTACATGATCTTTTTGATTGATGTAGAAAAGACATTTGATAAAGGAAATCATTCTTTCTTGATAAAAATACTACAAAAGATAGGAATTGAAGGAAACTTTCTCAACATTATAAATAATGTATATGAAAAACACAAAGCTAATATTATACTCAATGGTGAAATAGTGAAAACTTTCCCACTGAGATCAGGAACAAAACTAGGATGACTTGGCATGACTGTTGTACAATGTAGTGCTAGATGTTTTAGCTAGAGCAAACAGGCAAGAAAAAGAAATAAAAGTCATACAAATTGGAAAGGGAGAAGCAAAATTTTCAGTATTTGCAAATGATATGATCTTATGCCTAGAAATTCCTGAAAAATCTACAACAAAGCTGCTAGACCTAATAAACTATTTCAGTAGAGTGGTACGATACAAGATCAATATGCAAAAATCAAGGGTGTTTCTATACACTAATAATGCACAATCTGAGTAGGAACCCAGGAAAAAAATTCCATTTAGAATAACATCTAAAATAATCAAATATTTAGGAATAAGCCTAACCAAGGATGTAGAGCACTTGTATTCAGAAAATTAAAATACATTTCTAAAAGAAATAAAAAAGACCAAAACAATTGGAAGAATATTCTGTGCTTATGGATTGGAAAACTAATTATTATTAAGATATCCATTCTACCCAAACTGATATACAGATTCAATGCAATCCTGATTAAACTTCCATCAGTATTTATAAACAAATAGAAAACAAAATTATCTAATTTATTTGGAAGGGTAAGCAGCCTTGAATAGCCAGAAACATCTTCAAAATTAAAAGTGAATTTGAAGGAATTTCACTTTGGGCTTTAAATTATATTATCCAGCTACAGTGGTAAACAAACAAACAAACAGTATGTTACTGATATGAAGATAGACACACAGATCAATGGAACCAAATGGGTGGTTCAGAAACAATCACATCTATGGTCAAGTGATTTCTGTCAAGGCTGTTAAAGCCACCCAGTAGGGGCAGAATAATCTATTCAAGAAATGGTGCTGGGAGAACTGGATATCCATAACCAAAATTAGAAAGAGGACATCTACCTCAAACTTTATACAAAATTAACTCAAAATGGATCAAAGACCTAAATATAAGAGCTATAACCATAAAGCTCCTACAAGAAAACATAGGAAAACATCTTCAAGAACTAGTGATATGAAGTGGATTATTTAACCTTACACTGAAATCATGAACAATGAAAGAAAATGGGATAAAAGGATCATGCTTAAACTTAAAAACACTTTTGTGATTCAAAGGACTTGCTAAGAAAGTAAAAAGGCAGCCCACTCAAAAGATAATCTACATAAAAGAAAAAATACTTTCCAATCATATATCTGAGTGGGGCCTAATATCCCAGAATATAAATATATTTAAAAGGCCCTTACCCTTTAACATGAAGACAATCTAATTAAAAATGGGCAATGTATTTGAATAGACATTTTTTTCAAGGAATATATGCAATTGGATAACAAACACATGAAATAATGTTCAACATCTTTAGTTATTAGGGATATGGAAATCAACACCTAAATGTGACGTCACTTCAAACCTCCTGGGAGAGTCATATTTTTTGAAAATCTAAAATAACTTTTGGTTAAGATGTGGAGAAATTGGAATCCTTGTACATAGCTGGTAAGTATGTACAATGGTACAATTACTTGGAAAATATTTATGTAGTTCTTCAATCAGATAGACACAGAATTTGTTAAAGATTGGGCAGATCTCTTCCTTGATATATATCCCCACAAATTTCAGAAAGACATTCAAGTAATTGTGTAATAATGTTCATATTAGCATTATTTATGAAAATGATTAGAAAAAAGCCAAATCTCTATCACCTAATAAATGTATAACCAAAATATACAATATCCATACCTTGGAATTTTGTTCAGTCATAAAGTGGAATGAAGTAATGGTATAAACTATATCATGGAAAAGACTTGAAAACATGCTAAATGTTTTCAAAACTTAGGCCAGATACAAAAGGTCACATTTTTAAAAGACTCCATTTATATGCAATATCCCAAAGAGACAAACTAATAGAAACACAAGGATGATTAATGGTTGGCAGGATTGAGGGGAGTGGGGAATATGGAATAACTCCTTTTGTTGGTATGAGGTTTCCTTTGGAGTTGATAAAATTTTCTGAAATTAGATAAATCATATGTCACCTATAAGTTACCTCCTGAAGGCCTCCTTGATGCTGTAATATGGCATCTCTCTAAGCTAGACTTAGCATAAAAACACACTACCTTTAACCAACATGGAACATGACTCCTGGGGATGAGCCTCCCTGGCACTAAGGGATTATTACCAAGCACCAACTAGCAAAACACCTGGAAAAAGATCTTGACCATAGGGGAAAATGGTAAATGCAAATGAGTTTTTATGCCTATGAGATTTTAAAATAAGCCAGGAGGCCAGAGGTTACACTTATGTACATCTCAGCAAGACCTAACTGCCACAGTATTTAGTGCCTGAAATAGTGGGATTCCTGGGGACTCTAGAGATATCCAGACACTATAGGCAGGGCAGACAGCTCAGGAGTTTTGCTCCCTGACAGAGGGCCTAAGTTTGGAATTTATGCTCCCATTTTGGCTGAGCTGGACTCATCTGTGGTTTCCCTACACATGGCTCTTTGGCCCCTTCTATTTGAAGCTATAGTTAGCATTATACTTGATAGATGTATGTCCAAGGCACTTAAATTTTTGGTCTGTCCACATGTCCATGGGCTCTGAGTCTCAGTAGTGTTGCAAAACCTACTCTCCAGTTCATTGGACTCAACCAGGACAACTAACAATGTGATGATGAAGGACAACACCCATCCCAGGAACAGAGAGAGTCTGCAACTCCAGGCAAGACAAGTCCATCCACCTGCCCCAAGAGATCTACATTCTCTTTCACTTAGAGGCAGAGTAGGCATCACAATCCCCAAATCCTTAAGATTGGGGAATGAACAGTGGACTAAAATGGACTTAATATTATTGTACTATAAACGTATATTTTTCTAGCAATGGAAGAAATTTTAACACAGTGGAAGCAGTGGCCACCAGAGGTTCTGTGGGGAGGGAGAGGGAGGAATACGTGTAATATGGGGACATTTTGGGGACATTGGAATTGCCCTGAATGACATTGCAATGACAGACACAGGCCATTATATATTTTGTCATAACTTACAAAATTGTGCATGACAGAGTATAAACTATACTATAAAGTATAATCCAAGGTTAGTGACAATGCTTCTATATATGTCCATAAATTGTAAGAAATGCACCACACTAATGTAGGATGTTGTTAATGTAGGATAGTGTGTTAGGTGGAGGGAGTAGAACATATGTGAATCCCCTATATTTTTATGTAACATTTATATAATCTAAAGTGTCTTTAAAATTAAAAAAGAAATTATGGTGCTGGAAGCTGTACAATCTAACAAAATAGAAAATCTCACCAAAGACAATCTGGAATTTCCATGTCCATTTTGGGAAATGTCCAATTAGACAAAATTACTCATCACTCTAGAAAAGGAGCTCAAAAACTAAACAGCTAAATTGAATGCCTACTTTATTTAGGACTCAGGATTTACTAAGAAATGCAAGAAAATGTTTCATTAAAGGACTCTTTGCAAAAGACAAATAAGATAGTGTAATTTCAGAGCAATTCTGTTTTCTTTATTTGTATGTTTTGTGTCTGACAAAGGCTAAATAAGTTATAATTGAAGGTATAAGCTCTCTATATGTGTCTGTTTGTATGTTTGATGTATGACATTTTCCTACCTCTGAATGTTATTAGCAATGTAACTTATGCAATTCCTTTAATGAGCTCTATTCAAGTTGGTTTAAAGATAAATAAGCACTTTTATATAAACTAATACTCCTATACTTCCAGAAATTAAGGAAAACAAACTTCTAATATTTCCAGTGAAGAAAAGAATGTATAGAAGTAAATGCAAATTTCTTAAAAAATTAAATTTCACAATATTCAGGTAAACCCTAGGCAAATAGGACTGATTGAATATTAACTAAATAAAAATAGCTATGTCTTTGGAACTATCAATACTATATAGAATATAAGCATACAAGTTTATTCTAGATTAGTGTGTTCTTTCTAAATTTATGCAGTCTTCTAATAAAATAAATTAGCATTATATCTACTAGATCCTTAAAATGACCAATGTAAACAGTTTTGAAGGATGTTGGTTTGAAGGCAGTTTACAAGATCTTTTTGCCAACAAATATACAAGGTATGCAGGATATGTTTTGTTAAGGCAATGGAAGAGTTTTGTCTAAAATTGAAATGATAGGTTTTCACCGAATGATAAAAAAGGAATATGTAGGACAATCTGAATAAATATCAAAAGTTGTAGAAGGTTTTCAGAAAAGGAATTGTATCTGTCATGGTCATGGTTCATTAAGATTTGATAGGTTTATAAGATTTTTAAGAGTTTCCTTAGACAGAATCTTCATTCAAAACAAGTATTCGATTTTCTTTCCTTTATAATGACAAAGTATCCTTGGATTATTGGCCTGCTTTTTTCTTTTTTTTAAAGATTTATTTATTTTATTACATATCTCCCCTTCCCCCCCGCTGCGGCAACGCGCCGAGACTTGGTCACTGTATTGGCCTACTTTTAATAAGAATTAAGAAAAGGTTTTTCTAAAACAGCTGAGGAACTTGCTTAGAAAGATTCTGTATCTTATCAGAGAAATCTCCTGTGCTTTATATCCTTCATATAAATATCATTTAATTGCTTCAGAAAATGTCTTCTCACTTTTGAAATACATTATCTTTTGACATCACACTACTGCCTCTGTTTATTTTTAAAACATTTCATTGTCACTTTCATTAAGTAAGGAACTGTAATGGTTTGACAGTTTTATCTAATTATGAATTCCAAAAATATAAATTGAATCATGCTTGTAAACTGATCTATTCATCTGGGCATGATTGGGTTATGATTAGGGTGTTGAGCCCCACCCCTCAGTGGGTGTGGTCTCAAGTATAAAGGGCAAGGCCAAAGACAGAGGGAACAGATTTGAGAAGCAGATTTTTGAGATGCACTTCTGATGTTGGAGAGGGCCATTTACCTGATAGTCTACAGCTGACCTTGTGGAAGAAGTGCTAAGCCTGGAGAGAAATGCAGCCCCAGCAGGAGAGGAACCCAAAGGCCTGAGCCCTGGCAGATGTCAGCAGCTGTCTTGCTCCAACACGTGGACTTTGGTGAGGGAAGAAACTTATGCTTTGTGGCCTGGTAACTGTAAGCTTCTACCCCAAATAAATACCCTTTATAAAGGCCAACCAATTATTGGTGTATTTTGCAAAGGCACCTCTTTGGCTGACTAATACAGGAACTAAATATTGTTTCATAGTTTTCCATGATCCTATTTAACAAAATGTTAAAACCTAACAACTTTTGACATTTTCCTTCCAAAAATTGAGCCATAAATAATATCTCCTTGATCTCAAACTCTCATTGGGATTTTACAGAGGCTCCTTGTAAAATCACAAAGGATTTTTCTCTTTCCCCTTATAAAAAGAGAGGTGATAAACCAGTTAGATTTATCTGATATGTTGTCAGTTGCATAGTAAGTGTTATCTAGTTTAAAATGATTTTGTAAGTTTCTGTTGGCTAAATTATAGGATAAAATGTTATTAATATAAACATTTCAGAAACTATATAAAGTTCTTAGAGACTTGTCAATATCCTCAGTGTCCATGATTTGTCCAAGTACTGGTAAGTCTGATATGAGACAGTAGTATTATTGGTCATAATTTCAGTGGTTCTTAAAACAATGTTTTGTGACCCCCTCACCTGATTGTTCACTTTTATAAAATAACAACAATATGGATGTTTTAAGTTTTTTGTCATCTACTGATAGTTTTTATTCTGTTGCTTCCCTGAAAACACTTGCAATTAGCTACAGGCCAGTGTGCTTTATCTTCAACATAAAGGGCTCTCTCAGAGACCTATCGGAAGGACTATGACAAGTTCTCTGAGGCACCACCTTCTAATGACATTCCGTAAATAATTTTGATAGCATACTGCTTTACTGAGTCAAAATCTCTAGAATTTTAATGAAAAAGCTGATAGGTTCCTGAGATTGATCACAGAAGACCTAAAAACACAGATTAATTACTTAGGGCTAAATGAACTAATAAAGAATGATCATATTTTTCTTTGGATTATTGCTAATATTTTATTGTTCTATTTTCTAGATACAAGGGATCCCTTACTGAAATAAGCTATCTATAATTCACAAAACATTTGTCTTAATCTCCTTCCCTGACCCCTCTAGAATTTGACTTTTACTGAATATTCTTAAATTTATGGTATTATAATTATTTTCATAGATTCAATCAGGATCCATTCTCCTTGTTAACAGGAAATAATTGGGGTTAATGGTTATATAACCAAATCTTAGGGTTGGTAATTCAAGAACACAGAGGAAACTCCAAATCTATTGCATATTACAGCCCCCACCTTGATGCAGCTGTCTGTTCTTACACAAATTGTGTTAAAGATTCAGCAGAAACTGTCAAATTAATTATAGTCTCAGGGAACTTAACTCTGAACAGGCCTAACATTTTTCCCTCAGAAAACTGACTTCTTATATGATCCTTTTACTTCCCCTCTTAACCGTCACCTAAAATGCTGCAATGTTATTAACCCTGCTACCCTACAACCTTTATCCAATGAGGGGATAACCCATGAATATAAACTGGTAACTTCAAAATTAATGACTCCATACATGTTCTTATTATCAACCTAGATGTCATTCTATTTGTTAATGCTTCCTATGCTAGAATTGTTACTGGTACATTCCAAACAGGCTATAATACATACTAACTGAATATCAGCTATCCACAACTTTCTTCCACCAAAAAGGGTGAACTCTGTGCTCTTACCCAACCCTGCTTTCTAGCAGAAGGAAATTCTGTTAACATCTATAGTAGGGGTTCTTTTTTCCATGGAGCCTTTTGCCAGTCAGGTGAAAACCCACAGACCCCTTCTCAGAAGGTAGCAGTAGATAATTTTATGACAACCAACATCAGCATGTCTTTAAATTAAAATTTCCAATTCAAGATTACAGACCCCCAGAAATCTTTCACCTGGTTAAGAAACCCTGATCAAAAGTGCTTTCAGCATGCTATTGAATCAAAGAGGGTGCCTCACTTCTTCTGGTATGCCAGTTGAAAATTGTAGACCAGTAAATTTTCTCCTTTCTACCAATTTCCTCCCATTACTGTTGCCATCCTTAAGATACAGGCTTACACAAAAAGAACTGAGCCTGAATATTTTTAAAAATGCACTTGCATATTTTCATGCAAAAACTGCCACTAGTAAAACAGCTGTAATTATAAATTTAAATTAATAATGTCTAAATTAACTGAAGAGCCTAGCCTTTCCTGGCCCAAAATTTTACCTTTGATCCTCTGTTAATTCATAGCATTCTTTCAGGAAACTCAAATTCTCCCCATATGAAATTGTTCCTAGCAGACCTGTCTCTGAGAATAAATTGAGAACTGATCACTTATTGACACACCATGGCAAGATTCAATTTGCAAATCCTTAATGTATTATGCCAAAGATTATCTTCAACAAGTAAAGGATACCTTCACTGTCCCACATGACAGACACTCTATTAAACATAATCTGTCACCAAGATAATGGGTCTACTGGAAATGACAGCCCTAGATTCTCATTAAAAGGAACCCAGTAATTACTGCTAAATTCCAATAATGAGACTTAATTACAGAGTGTTGAGCCATGGGTCCACATTTCTCAACTAAAAAAAATTCCATCAGAATCCTGGTCTAATTATGGAGACTTTAAAATCAAATGAACCAGGAAGGAATGTAGAAAATGTCACAAACTAGACTATTCCCAAGGTGACAGGTCAAGTCCTAACATAAACAAGTCCTCACATAGGCTCTACCTTACTAATACATACAAATGCATAAAATCTTTATATTTCCCTATCCTTTGTCCTTGCATTGGCCTGAAAATACAATGTCATTGTCTGTTTCTCCAAGGACATTTCAAAGGAGGGTAACCTTACAAACTGCTGGAATTGTCACCATAAACCTTGATCTATGCACACTGCAAGGGACCCCATAGTTCTACCAAAAACAAAGTTCTTTCTTATCACAAATGCTTCAGTCTCTTTGGATCAGACATCACCATTTGTTTCATATCAAATATGAATACTAGACCCAAGGTCTTCTTTGCTTTATGCTCTCTTGGGGGATCTGTAACCTTGTAACCAAAAATTAAGAATTAACAAAAGTTTATGATTACTGAATCATTATATAGATGATTTTTTCCTTACTTTATCAGTATATTATAGCATAGTCCAAAGCTAATACCTGAGATTAATGAAACTTGCTAGGTCAACCTCACCCTATGGTTGCTGCAGACAAGACTCACCCTTGTGTATACTTACTATTGTGATGGTTATTCCAGTCTGACTTAACCTTTTCTAATGGTCATTCCAATATGAGTCTCACCCTTGTGTATACTTATTATTGTGGTGTTTATTCTAGACTAACCTTACATTTGCTTATGGTTATTTGAAAACTAGCTTGTATATATTTACTCTTTTGATTTTAACCATTCTACCTTCCTCTGTTTGAATCCATAAAAACCCTAAACTCCTCACAAACAAGGAGGCAGATCTTTGGGCCATTGCTAGACCAATGATCTCTTTGCTATCCTAGCAAATAAATTTTCTCACTTGGAACCACAGTATCTCAGGAATTGGTCTTTAAAATGTATTGGAAGGAAAGAAACTGCTTTTGCTGAATATCAACCATACTATAAATACAACTGTTTGAGAGACTTATAAAGATATCATAGAATAGTTTGGAAAACTTACAATAGTCCAAATACATTCACAAACTACAAGTTATCCTAACAATGCATGTCCACTTTCAGGTTTAAGGTACTGGATCTGTAAAAGATTCACAGCACAATTAAATTTTGGTCAACTATTCACTTGAACTCTCAATAACACAGACCCTTGGATACTAAGCACAACTGATAGTATTCCTAGTAATGAATTTATAAACATCACCTTGATTGTAGTTATATTGTTCTGTAAGGCAATATTTTTATTGTAGAAATTTTAGCAAATATTTGTCTGAGTAGTAAATTACATTAATAGCTGATAAATGTCTGGGCAATTTGCACTTTATCTCCTCACAGTCCCTTAGGAATTTATAATAAATCTGAAATTTCTTACCAGAATACTCCCCTCAAACTACAGTCACAGGTAAAACAGGATTTACTCAGGGAGTTAATGGTTCTGGGTTTGCCTCTTTTGGCAGATTGCTGCTACCTTGGCTTGGGGTTAACACAAATGAAAATAGGATTAGACATTTATCAATCACAATAAGAGAAATTACTGAATCTACTGCTAGAGCTACAGCTGCACAAGTCTGTAGACTTAGTTAAACTTGTTTTAGATGACAGCTTTGCCAAACTTGTCACTTATTTGCTGAAACAGGGTGGGATTTTTTGCCATTGCCAACATCATCTGTTGTACCTGGGTACACACTTCTGGGGAAGTTTAGACACAACTGCATGAAATAGTTAAATAGATCACATGGTTTAAACAGGTAAGGCCATCCTCAAGGCCCTGATTTGATCATGTTGATTTCATTTGGGTCAAATCAAGGGCCCTGGGCTTGGGAGAATACTATGATGTAGGCATTTGGGCCTTTTATCACTCTAGTACTCATTATAGTCTCCCTGGCATACCCTTTTCTCTCGAGGGTTTTGAATGTGTGTCCCTAGCCACTTGTAATTTCCTAATGTCTGGGGTCATTTGCTCAGCAAATGATTTCTTTAATCTGGAATGACATCAAAATGATTGTGGAAAAACTGGCATCATGACCTTCTATGAACCCAACATGAAAATAACCTGCAAGTACTACTCCAAGACCTTAGGCAGTTACATTTTGATCACAACTCTCAATGGCTGAGAGCCAGTTCAAACTGGGAGAAATTGTTAAATTAAGTAGGCCATAGATGGAGTCCTGAATGCTAAGCCCTACATCAGCAAACTGAAGCTTTTTTTTTTTAATACTGTTTTCTCTTGCATTTCAGGAAATGTTCAGTCTCAGCCATTTTTTTTAAGATTTATTTTTATTTATTATACATTCCCCCCTTTTTAGCAAACTGAAGCTTAATTTAGTTTCTAGTTCTTGTAACTGCTCCTTTCCCCAGAACTTTTGAAACATAACAAACTGCCATAACACACCAGGTTATTTCCTCTCCTCCTTTTCCAGGAATCTTGATCTGTTTTGTTTGTTTTTGTGCAGATATTTGCCCCCAGCTCCTATGATTTGTTTAAATTTTCTTTCTCACTCAGTGCTACATTTTCCTTACACTTTTCATTTCTGGGACTCTCCAGTTTAGCAGCAGTTCAGTTCAAACCACCCCCCTCCATTTTTCTCTGTGAGGCTTTTCTGCCCAAAATTCCTTCCTTTCTAGGGTATCTGCCTCAGAGAGTCAGACAGGGTCATTCCAGAAAGGTGAAACCCCCAGAAAAGTCATTCTGCATTTAATGAATTCCACCAAAAGTAACTGGATTGAGTTCACCATGAGGCCACAGCCATTCTGCTGCAATTTTACTCCCCACCCCCTAAAATGGGAGCCCTTTTGTTTTCAGCATTCCTCACTACTTGTTTTCAGCACTGGGTCTCTGTGGGCTTCTGTCTCCATACCTGGATATGTGTGGGGTTCTAACTCACTACTGTGAGTTCCTCTAAAATCTGTTTCCCCAGAGAGAGGGATCCAGGCTACTCTGAAGAACTCCCAAGCTTTGCATGGGACGCATTGAGAGGGAAGAAAAGAGGACCTGTAGGTCCTGGATGGAAGTTTCATACCTGATATAGTTCTCTTTCTTCAATTCACCATTTGTGGAGTCCTCTAACATCATCCAGTGTATCAGGGGAGGATTTTTCAGGATAGGGTTTCTGTCGCAGTGTTGATGACGTCACCCCTCCACCATTGAATTTTTCTTTTAAAGGAGTATCGGAGATGGAACCCAGTACCTCTACATGGGAAGCAGGAGCTCAATCGTTTGAGCTACATCCACTCCCTCAATGATTTTTTCCTAACTTTATCTCAACTGCAAAAAATAAAATAATATTGAAAAGACAGCTTAACAATATATGGAAGCATTAATCTAAAAAATTCTGTCCCATCACATTTATCTTATTTAATCCTAAAAACAAACTCAATTGTTTTTCCAGTGTTAAGAAATATACATAAACAACTCCCCTTCTCCCTCGAGCTCCTGCCGTGCATGTGGGGCCAGGGGTGAGGAGGCAGGACACATCCGCGCTGCCACCACCGTGGCCGCCGCTCCTCCAGTTCCAGCCACAGCCTGCCGCGCTTCATGAACTGAGTCTTCCCGCAGCCCCGGCAGTGTCAGGTGGCTTCACTCTACTTGGCCCCGTCCTCAGTCAGCCGCCCCCTTAGCTGTCCCGGGCTTCTCGTCCCACCACGTAGATGACGATGCCGTCCTGCTGGGAAAAGGCTCAGAGGCTGAATGAACAGCACCAGCTGCTGAAGGAGGAGAACAGCAAGTACTGTGCTGACTGCGAGGCCAAAGGTTTCGCCGATGTCGCTGCCCTCTCCTTAGGTTTCCTGTGGCCGGTCACCTTCCCGCCGCTCTAGCCCAAGCGGAAGTAGCGGGCTGTGTCCTGCCGCCCCAGCCCTGGCAGACGGAGGGAGGGTGGGCACTGGGATCCTCAGAGCGACTGTCACCTCCGTGGGAGGCAGTGGAGAGGTCAGGTCCGCGGGCGCCATCCCTGCTTCCAGCCTTCCCTACTTGTCGGCTAAGGGGCAGAACA
>PVKH010009650.1:6141-18791 GCA_004027955.1 Chaetophractus vellerosus
AAAAAAAAAAAAAAAAAGCATAATACTTAAATTTACAATTTGTTTTTATATCAGCAAAAAATTGCCTCTTGCTTCTTACTCAAGAGACTTGGATATTCTTAACCTTTTTCTGTTCTTTAGAAATTTTAGAGTCGGCTTAATTGACACTGTTTAGGATTTATAAATTAATTTGGAGATAAAATATCTCTTTTTGTATTGTCTTCACATCTATTAACATCCATTTTTCTAGCATTCTTTTATGCCCTCCAGTAAAGATATAGGTACCTTTAAGGTTTTTTCCTCTTATGAATTTGTTCTTCAACTCTATAATAATTTAAGGTTGCTCTGAATTAATTAATTTTTGTATATTGATTCTGTTTCTAGCAACCTGAATTTTTATTAGTTCAAATGTTTATATGGCATCAAAGATTTTATATAGAGATTATTATGTCATCTGCAATTAATAACTTTAGTTTCCCCCTTTCTGTTTCTTATTCCTCATACTTATTTTCATTAACTTATTGCATTGCTTACAAACTCAAGTAAAATTCTTGTCCAGCTCCCAACTTAAATGAAAATTTTGTAACCTTTCACCATGAAGGATATTTGCTAGAGGGTTTTAATAGATATGCTTTACCAGTGTGGGCAAGTCCTATCTATTCCTTTCTATTCCCAATTTATAAAAGTTTCATTGTGAATGGGAGCTGCATTTATCACATGGGTTTTCTGCATCTATTGAGTTGATCATAATTTTTCTCCTTTAACCTGTTAATGTATTCATGTTAAGATTTTTTTATGTTAATCATCCTTGAAATCCTGGAATATGCTCTATTTTATCTTGATGTGTTTTAAAACATTGCTGAATGCAGGTAGCTAATATTTTATTTAATGTATTCACATTTATGTTCATAAATATATTGGATTAGAGTATACCTTTCATGCACTGGCCTTTTCTGGTTTTGGTATCATAAGAATAATAAAAAGAAAAAGAATGTCTAATAATTTTATACTTACTGTGTGTCAGAAACTTCTCACAGCATCCTTTTTTTGTCACTTAATCCTCACAATCCTATGATGTAAGTACTATGGTCAGTATCCACATTTGGCCAATGAGAATTCTAAGCATTTATCTAGGAATACAGAGGTAGTAAGTGGCTGAACAGCAAGTTGGAGATTTTTTCCTCCTTTTCTGTTCTCTAGAAAAACTCAAATGCTAGCAGTTATCTATTCCTTGATACTTTGATAAAAATATGTCTATGAAACTGAGACTCTGCTCAACTGACTGATTTCATTTCCTTAATTGACATAAGTATATTCAGTTTTCTATTTCTTCTAGAACCAGTTTTGGTACAGTACACTTCTCTATAAAATTGTTCATTTAACCTACATTGCATACTAAAATAAATTATTTATTATGAATTAGTTGTTCAGAGAATCTCATAATTTTTTAAATTTCTAGTGAATTAGTAGTTTCATCTCATTTACATTGTTAGTATTCTCTATGTGTTCTCTCTTTGGTTTTCTTGATTAATGTTGTTAAAGATTTGTGTATATTTCTAATCTTTACAAAGAATAGACTTTCTACTATGCTGATTCTCTCAATTGTGTCTTGATTTTCTAGATTCGTTAATTTATATTATCATTGTTACCCCTTTCTACTTTCTTAAGATTTACTCTTTTTCTAACTTTCTGACTTAAACATTGAGCTCATTATTTTGTGATCTTTCATAATATAGGCATTTAAAGTTAAAAATTTTCCTTCTAAGAGTAATTTTTGCTGCAGTCCATCAATTTTGCTTTCCTTGTTTTTCAAGTCTAAGTAGTTCATAATTTTCAATGTGATTCCTTCTTTGAACAATGAAATAATTGGAATTGTTTTTTTTATTATCTTCTTATTTTTTATCTTATTGTCAGAGAACATGGTCTGTGTGTTATCAATTCTTTGTGACTTTCTTTGTGGGCAAATGAATGAACAGCATTTAAAGATATTTCATGGATGGAATTCTGGTGCCATCCAAGATGGAGTAAGCCTGCTGCAGTCTATCTTCCTCACTAATTATAACTAAAAATTCTAGCCAAATTACAAAAAGCAACTTCTGAGGACTCTGAAAAGTAAATAATGAGAAGATTAAGGAGGATAAGCCAAAACTCAAAAAAATTACCAGTACAGCAATCATGAGTTTCCAGGGATTTTTTTCCTCCTTTATCTTCTGGCTTTGACTCAAGAATGGGCATAATCAGGAAAGAGCACAGCAGGCACAGACAGCAAGAACTTTGGGAGAATACTGTTTTTCTTGCCAGAGAATTAGAAAAAGTGGCCCTTTGGCGGGGGGGGGGGGGGGAGCCTCCCCATACATTTTCTCTCTCTCCTTTTTATTTCCTGATTCTGTTCAAAGCCAGCCCTAGTCAAGAACAGCTCTGATGTGGAAGCAGCAGCAGGGGAGCAGGTACCTAAAACCCCAAGAAAAACTCATCTCCGTAGAAAAATCTCTCTTTTTTCTCATTACTTCTCCCCAGCATTGAGCAACTGTGTAGTTGGTGACAACTTTGAGAGAATCCTACCTTTCTGGCTAGGGGAATTAGGGAAAGTGACCCCTAGGAGCCAGAAAGTATGAGAGAAAATCCTGAAAGGAGAGAACTGGACACAAGAATTCACAGATTCACCCAAACTGTGCATACATGGAACATCCAAAGAATCATAGCAAAGGCTTCAAGAACTGATGATCCAGCCCCAAAGTCCAGACTAATCCTCAAGTGGTGCAGATAGCATAGTAAAGACTTTAAAATCTCAACTGATATTGGAACCACCACCCATGCAAGGTAAGATAGAACTGGCAGTCTGAACCTAACCAGGCTGATTGGTAAAAGAAAAAATTCAACACATCAGTGGATTTTAACAAGATGCATAACTTCACGACACATTATTCAAAATAACCAAGATAATATCCAAAAGTACTCAACAGAAAAATCTGACCCTTTGGATGAACTGTATGCTTTATTAATATGTATCAATGAAATTGAGTTGTTTTCTTTTTTAAAAATCTGACCAACTTTCCAGGAAAGCAAGGATCAATAGATGCCAAATCCAAGATGTCCCAAATGTTGAAATAAAGATTTTAAAGTTGCCAATATAACTATCCTCCAGGATGTAAAGATGAAAATTCTTGAAATGAATGGAAAAATAGAAGTTCTTAGCAGAAAAACAAAAACTCTTAAAATAAGAAAAGGAACCAAATAGAAATTTTAACTGAAACATACAATATCTGATATTTTAAAAATTTATACAGGCTCAATAGTAGATGCTAGAGGAAAAGTCAGTGAACTTAAAAAGGGATCAATAAAAATCATCCATCCTAAAAAGCAAAGAGAAAATAGGTGGAAGCAAAAATTATTAGAGTCTGTAGGATATATGGACAATATCAAAAGATCTTTTGTGTCATTGGAATCTATGAAGTAGAGGAGAAAGACATTGGTGCAGAAAAATGTTTGAGGACCTAGTGGGGAAACTTCCTCCAACTTTGGTGAAAAACAAATTTACAGATTCAAAAAGTACAGCAAACCTGAAATAGTTTAAACAAAAAGTATGCCAGATACATCATAATAAAACTGCTGAGAACCAAAGTTAAAGAAAAAATTATGAAAGTAGCTGGGTAGGGGAGGCAATGTAAAACAATTTAAATAAACAATTTCCAATTAGAAATCATGGAGGTCGGAAGATAGTGGAACATCCTTAAAATGCTGAAATTGAGGAACTATGAACCAGCAAAGTCTATACCCGTTGAAAATATCCTTCAGGGATAAATGTAAAATAAAGGCATCTTCAGAGGAAGGAAAATTAAGAGAATTCATTGCCAACAGACCTGCTCTAAAAGAAATTCTTCAGCTCAAAGGGAAATAATACCAGAGGGAAAGTTGGAACTTTAGGAAAGAAGGGAGAACAACAAAAATGGTAAATATCTAGATAAATATAATTGGCTGTTTTTATTCTCTTAAGTTTATTAAAATATATATGACTTTTAAAAGCAAAAATTATAACATTTTCTGGGGGAAAGGGTTCAGTGTACCTGCATGTAATACACGTAAGAGTAAGTAGACAGAAAATTAGCAATGATATACACTATATCTAAACCTATTGAAAATTGAATTTGTAGCTAAAACCCTTCCAAAAAAGAATACCATTATCAACTAACTTGACCTAGTAAACAGTAAACATCTGTAGGGCACTCCATCTCTTTTACCAAGAGAGACCATATCCTGGGCCATAGAACAAACCTTAAAAAATGTAGAAGTATTAAAGCCATATAAACTATATTCCCTGTACATCTATAAAGTGCCTAAATATTTAAAAATTAAATAAAACATGAGTCAGAGAATAAGTCTCAAGGGAACTTGAAAAATATTTAGAACTGAATAAAACTGAAAATAAAATATATGAAAATTTATGGGCTGCAACTAAATTAGTGCTTAAAGAGGATATTGTAGCTTTTAAATGCTTACATTAGAAAAGAAGAAAGATCTCAAATCCATAACTAAGCTCCTACCTTATGGAAAAAGAAAAATAAGGGCAAATTAAACCAAAATCAAGCAAAGGGATGAAATAATAAAGATAATAGTAGATATCAATAAAATTGAATACCAAAAATCAATAGAGAAATGAAAGAAACCACAAGCTGGTACTTTTAAAAATATCAATAAAATTGATGCACATCTATGCAGAGAGGGAGAAGATACAAATTATCAATATCAGGAATATTACTACAGACTCCACAGATATTAAAATAAGTGAATATTATAAACTCTATCACAATAATTCCAACAATTTAAATGAACCAGTTCCTTGAAAGACACAAAACTGCCAAAATCCACTCCACTCAACAGTAAATAGCCTATATCTATACCTATTGAAAATAGAATTTATACTTGGAACACTTCCACACACACACACAAAAAAAAAGCCTCTAGACCCAGATGGCGTCACTGGTGAATTCTACCAAATATTTAAGAAGGAAATAATACCAATACCACATAATCTCTTGCAGAAAGCATAAGATGGGAACACTTCCTAACACATTTTATGAGTCCAGCCATTACTTAGATACCAAAAATAGCCAAATAAATCTACAGAGCATATCCCTAATGAATATAAACAAATCCTCAACAAATTGAATCCAGTAATATATTTTTAAAGACTATATGTAAATTAAAATTACAATGAGATACCACTACACATCTATTAGAATGCCTTAAAAATGTAAAAAAGTAAAACAGACAATACTAAGTGCTAACAAGGATGAAGAACAACTGGAACTCTCATATTGCTAACGAGAATGCAAAATGGTACAGCCACTCTATAATACAGTTTCTAATAAAGTTAAACATATACTTACCATATAACCTACCAGTCCACACTTTGGCATTGATCCAAGTGAAACAAAAAAATTATATTAACACAAAAATTACAATAACATTAAAACTTTATTAGCTTTCATCGTAAACTGGAAACAACACAAATGTCTCTCATGGATAAATGACAGAGGTACATCCAAACAAGGTAATAGTGTTCAGCAATAAAAAGGAATAAAATATAAGAGCATGAATGAATCTTAAAGGCATTATGCTAAGAGACAGAAGCCTTACTCCAAAGGCTACATATATGTGCTATTCCACATAAGACTTTCTGGAAATGGCAAAATTAATCAGGTATTACAAGATTTTAAAATAGTGGAGGAAATGCTTGATGACAAAGTGTAGCACTAAGTAATGTTTTCTGGGGTGATGGAAGTTTTCTATATCTTGATTGTGGTAATGATTATACTACTGAATACATTTGTCAAAAACACAGAGTATTACATACAGTAAATTTTACTGAATGTCAATTTTAGAATTAATTTTTTAAATATCCATGTATGTTTGAAAACAATTTGTGTCCTCTATTGTGTAGTGTTCTATATGCGTCCATATCCATTAGAACAAATTTGTTAATTTTGTTGTTTAAATCTTCTATAAACTTGTTAATTTTATCTATGCAATCTATCATTTTCTGAAAAACTTATATCACGGTCTCCCAGTATAATAATTTGTCAGTTTCAACTTTAATAGTATCAATTTTTTCCTTATATATTTTTTAGGTTGTATATGTTTTCCAGTATTGTTGTACCTTTCTAGTGAATTATGTCCTCCCTCACTAAGGAATACCCCTTTCACTGTAAAATCCTTTTCTGGCTCAAAGTCTATTTTGCCCTTTGTTAATATGTCAGAAACAGACTTAGTTTGGCTCATCTTTGCCGTATATGAGTTTCTATTCCAGTATCTTCAACTTATCTGTATCATCATGATTAGGTGTATATCTCATAATCAGCATACAACTGGATTTTTTTAAATCCAATTTGAAACTACCTATCTTTTAAGAGGTAAATTTAAATCATTAGCATTTATTATGATTACTTCTCTGTTTAGCTTTTTCTAACATCTCATTTGGTTTTATTTTATTTTCCTTGCTTTTTATTTACTTATATCCTTCCTCTCTTTTCCTTTATTAGATCAATAGCATCTTATTGGTTTTTGTTTTCCATTCTATTATTCTCCTTATAGTGATTATTCTTAAATAATAACTATCATTAAATATTCTGCTTGACCTAGCAGAATGAAATTTAATCTGTATGTCTATTGCTCTCCAGAAAATCAAAGGATCTGAGAAAGCTTTAATGCCAATCATTTCTCTCTGATTTTTCCATGTCATTGTTATATAGAATGTAAGCCCCATCTTCATTTTGAGGCACTCAACATTCTCTGCACCGTTATATTTTTCTTGCTTTTAACATCCATTGCTTATTTAGATTCATCCATGTTTAATCAATTTCTTTGCAGAACATTGGTTGTTGCACCTTACTCTTCTGTGTTCCCTATCCTTCTTCAAGTGCATCACTTAAAGGTTTCTTCAGTAAGGTTCTGTGAGAAACAATCATCTCAGTTTTAGTTTTTATGAATATATATTTATTTTGTTCCCACTCTTCTATAACAAAATATTATTTGGTGCTGGATATCTGAAATGGATTCTAAGATCCATTTCTAAGATCCATCTAAATGCATTTATCTTCCAGCTGCTGATACATTTCCTGCAAAGGCAACTTTCCTGAAAAACCTATACTGTCATCCCAAATCCTCAGTAGAGCTAACAAGAGATTTAGGACAAAGGAGGGTGGACTTTTGTAAGAGGCATAATTCATGAAGAAAGGTTTTATTTCTCCTCATACACCTCTTCATGTGGAGGAAATGTGATGTCCCTCCTTGAAGCTAGGACAGGGAGAAACAGAGAGAATCACTAAAAGAAATGGGTGATGTCCAAAGCATTTATTTTCCTCTAAATCTGGTACTCATGAATATCCCTCACCTAAACAGCCAAGGCACTGGGGTAAGGAAAGAGCCTGTTGTTGACGGGTGTGAAATCACAGAAAGGAGAGATTGTGAAGCAAAGAGTAGAGATGTCAGTGAAATGGTCGACACTTCTACCATTTGGCTTTACAGGGAGTGAGTTTCTCATCATGTGCTAAAGGTTCTGACCCTCATCTGCCTTATAATTACACCCCCATGAGCTGTGGGTGCTCACACTATAATAAGAGTTAAAGAAGAAGGAAGGTATTAGAACCAAATCCAGAGGACCATATCAGAGACAATTCAATGGAAAGACTCTTATAGATTTCTCTGAACAATCAATTAATATGCTCCACAAAGAAGTATCAATTCATATGATTGCAAGTGAACACACTGAAAGATTGTCAGTCTTAACCAGAGAAATAAATTTGGGGATTTACAGAGTTCAATGAGGAGCAATTATTTAAAATAAAATTGAAATATCTCAGTAAACAAATAAAACCTAAATAATATTTCTGAAAAGTATAGAATCACAAGTTTCTATTTTTGTTTTTGCTGGGGCCCCAGTTAATTTCTTAACCTAGTGTTGTGTAGAAAATGAAGTCAATGGCAGAATTTGGCATTAGATTAGGTTTTTCATTTCTCTGAGATAACTGCTTTTCTTCTTAAACATAATTTCTGATAAATAACATTACTCCTTACTAATTCTTTAGACTAGTGGCAAAGTTTGGCTAGGCACTTTTTCAGATAGAGGAGACCTTCCAGGTTCTGTCTTTGTTTATGCCCTATCGCCAATCCTTTTAGATTCTAAAATCCTAATCCTTAATCTTTAAGGCCTATCTACAGATCATACCTCCTACTACACAGAACCCCATGATTTCAGATCCTTCTTATTGTTTTGGATGGAAAGTCCCTCCTAATTTCTGCCACTTGAGTAATTTCTGTTTTTCTATGAGTTAACTATATATGAAAAATATATATTAATATTTGTTCATCATTTCTATGTTGTGTCAGATCAAAATACCAAATATCAAAAGTATGGCTTTTGTCAGTCAATGCCATATATTCTCCTGAGATAGGGTAAAACAAGAATATTTAAATAAACTCACAAACACATGCTTAACTTTTTATACGTGAGCTGAAGTAATGATATTGTTTGACATGCTTTCAAATTTTAGGCTTTATGGCACACCCTCTTAAATCAAATATCTACAATGAAAAATGGTATTTTGATGTTAAATGAAATTTGTCTGTAAAAAAATTAAAATATCACATGTAACCATGTAAACACACACGTGACTATACATAGACACATGCACACTAAATTGCAACTGGTTTCAACTGCACGCTGGTTGTCTCCAAGATTGCGATCCCACTTTCCTTGCTGTCTTTATTGAATTTCTAAACTAAAGAAAATGAGAAAATTTTAATAGTAGCTAAATTCATGTTCTAAACAAGCAGTTTTCAACTGCTGTTATTTCATCACTGGACTCCTCCCAAATAGAGTTTGCCAAGGGTCATTCTGAAATCAACACAGAAATTCACAGAAGACCAAATTCAGGTCATCTGACTCATTCCACTTGTAACTTAACATACATTTGAACCCACATTTCCAGTAGGGAAAAATTAGTTATAAAATATTGCAAATCAACTAATGTCACTTGTTTCTGGGTCTTTTAAAATTTGAGTTGGGGAGGGAGCAAGGCCGAGAAAAAGGAAGAAGAATAAATTTTTTTAAATAGAAGATTTACAAAAGCTGAAAATAATTGTTTTTAGATCAATTGAGAAATAATTTCATTGTCACCGTTTTAAAAAAATGTTTAAACAATCATTTCAAGAACAAAAAATAATATTTTTATTAAATTTCCTTTTTTGATATACCATTTCTGGGTACAAAAGATTGCACACCGCAAAAGCTCTAGAACTAAAGTGTTAAACATTCAAAACTGATTTATCCTTCTCTAGATGAAACCTCATATTCTTTAGTTTTACACAATTGCACTGTCAGAAAACTAATATTTTAATTATCTCTTTATTACACAGAAATATTGGAGTTAAAATTGTAATAGTCAAGTAAGCATTAATATAGTTTATCTATTACATCATGTATTTCCAAAAATATAGTTAAAAGATACTTTCAATCATTTCTACTTCAGACACAGGAGATTGTTGAAAATTAGATCTTTGCTTCAATGTGTTATTTTGGGACGTAAAGGACAATCCTGAGAGTAACCGAGAATGTTCTTCTCTAGGTTTGCTGCACTACAAAACCACTGTTATAAGAAGGAGAGATGAGCTTTTGTTATTGAATTTTCTGCCACTAAAAACATTAGTAGAACAATCAATTTTATTTGTTCATTCTTGTCTTTGCTTAAACTCTTTTCCTCATGTTTCCTTTTCTCATCTTTAACCCTGTTGTCTCCTGATTCTTTGATGAGTATTTCCTTTCCTTCTTTATTGTCCCCTATCTTTTCCTATTCAATCAGTTATTTTGCTAGCATAAAGACCAAAACATCATAATGTTGTAATAACAATCTCTTTTCCAACAGATTCCCCTTCTTCTTTTAAAGAATAGCTCTTCTACTGAATGACTGATAGTGGATATGCAAGTGCCAATCAAGCTGTTCATACAGTAAAGCTGATTAAGTTATTCTTCCCTTATGGTGTATGTGTATTATTTTTTGAGAAAAATAAAAACTATGTTTTATGGGTCCTTAAAAATAAGTTGTCTTCCAAGGATGACTGAAATATTTTTATAAAAGTTATGTTACATATACCCCTAAAGATATTAAAGGTACATAATTATAATAATACGTTTCTGTTAGCTTCTCTGTGATACCCTCTGAAGAGGTACTTTAAATGGTGTTTATTGATGGATGAATAAGCAACAATGCTGTAACAGTTCTGGGAGAAGATAACAATCAGGTATGAAAATAGACATGTTTTTCTGGAGAAGTGCCATTAATGACCATGGAGCCATTCACCGACCACTTCTTATTTTCCAGGTTCTGAACTAAACACTTTACACACATTATTGCATCTCATCTCTCCAGCCAATCTTGCAACTACAAGTATTTTTATCAACAGTTAATAGATGAGGAAACTGAGCCACAGATAGGTAACTTCTCCATAGTCAGATGGCAGGAAAATGAGATTCAAACACAGGTCTCTCTGTCTCTCTGCTCTTGGATGCCAGGCAAATCACCTACCAGCTGGATAATGGAGAAGTAAATCCACTATATAAATGGAAAAAGAAAAAGGAGCTATGTGAATCTAGAGCATTCTGAGAGGTAAAAACTAAAAAATAAGTAAACAAAAAGCCCCAAGAATGCTGCAGAAATAATGTATCATTTAACTTCCAAGGCTATATTTAATGAATTCTTGGCCAGTGGCAAACATAATTTGTACATAAAAGTAGAACATGAACAATTCAAATTCCTCAAGAAAATGTAAGGCTTTTATTTAAAAGGTCACTCCTATATAATAAAAGGATCACATTTATCCTTTCATAATTCAAAAGCAATACTTTCACATTAAAGTAGAACAATTGGAAGATTTACTACATGTTCAGGACTTTAAACTTTAGCCAATAACACCCTTCTGTGCATTCCTTGCACAAAATATCAAAATTAGTTATGATTTTCCTATATAAGTTTAAAATCTCTAATAATAGAGAATACAAAACTGTTTATCAAAGGTCACAGTTAATTTTATAGTTGCCCATATTTTGATATGCCTTCTTTAAAAAGCAAGATAACGATCACTTTACTGAAACATAATTGTAAATATGTCCATGGGTGTTGCTAACATATCAAAAAAAGACTGATTTATTATCATTTAAAATACACAAGCTAGTGAGAGGGAACATTTCCTATATATATTTATTCAACCATAATCTAAGGGAGTCTTTATTTGTACCTTATTAAGATTGGAACCATCCAGGGAACCTCAGAGTAACAATCGAAAGAATGGGACTCTTCCTCTAAAGATAATTTTCTCCCATCAGGAAATTAACTGTTTCTCCTGGCAGCAAGTAAAGTACACAGAAGAATGTAAGCTCACACGTATACCTCCTCAAAGCTAATCAAAACCAGGGTTACCCAAGGTTCAGAGTAAAGGGAGGGGCAGCTTCACCCCCTAGATATTATTTGAGCATATAGGCCAATTTACAAGTCTTAGCCAAAAGGTGTTTTTTCTTACAGCAGGACTTTATGAAAGATTTAATGCAGCTATACCTTCTTTATATTGCTAAAGGAGGGGAAGGAACAAGCATGCGTCTTAAAGAGGGCCCAGGTTATAGTCTGTGTTCAAAGTTCTAGTGTTTAAAGGAATGTAATAACCCACAGTAAGTCAAAATATGTATGTAATAAGAAAATACGAATGTAATAGGCAAAGTGAAATCTGCTGGTCTAGGCATAGGTGGTTTTATACAGAAGAAAGAGCAATGGATTTAGAATCAGAGAATCGGTGAGTAAATGTAGGGTCTGTCACTAGTTGCCACGGCAACTTATAAATGTTCTGTAGTATTTCTGAACCTCAGTTTCTTCAACTGCACAAAAGCTGACATAATGCCTGCCTTACAAACCTGTTGTAAGGACAAAATGAAATGACACATGTGAGAGGGTTCTACAAACTTTCTACTATTGTATAAATATAATATAGCAATACCAGTAATAACTATAAGAAAGAAAGTGCCATAGCAAAAATTTATCCAGATGAACACAGGAAATCTAGGAGAGTACACTTTACAGAAAATGCACTCTCTCCTCAGGACCAACACTGGTTAAATAAATGTCTCCTTGGTCTGGAATCCAATACAACTTCAGGCTGAACTTGTCCAAGTGAGTAGAGAACAAAACGAAACTGGCACTAGAGAGACATCTAGTGTTTGTCATAGCAAAAGATCAGATTTGGTGATTGAAATAAAAATTTTAAAGGAAATAATCTGTAGCCACAGTAAAGCCTGCTTTCTGGGGATTAATTGAATCACTCTACTGCCTCATATGATGTTACCTCATATTTATATAAAGAATGGCACTGCAAAGATTAAAACATGCTTGAACCCATACAAAAATCAAATTAGCATTACAATAGTGTTCCTACACCATTTAAAATCCCCTAGAAATGTCAAAATTTTAAATTAAAATCTCAATTCACAATTAGGCTTTTTAAAGAAGAGCCAGGAATCAAGAAAGATAACTTCAGAATCTACCTTTTCAAGACATTTACCAACTAACATGGTAGAATTTGGAGGAAAAGGGAAAGCAGATAGGTCTGGAGAGAAAATAAGTGAACAGCAG
>PVKH010009651.1:0-18698 GCA_004027955.1 Chaetophractus vellerosus
AGCAGTCTTCCATGTTTTTTGCGGGCTGCTCGGCTTCGGCAGTTCGCAGGCGGCAGCTCCGCTTTTCACGGGTGACTTTGCCATGCCCGTGGGGGCTCCGCCCCGCCTGTGGCGGCTTTTTTTTTGCCTTGCCCATGGCGGCTCTGCCCCGTCCACGGCGGCTTGCCTTTCTCAAGGCCGTCTGCCCGCTTGGAGAGGTCCCCGGGAACCGAACCCGGGGCCTCGCATGTGGGACCCCAGCGCGCTCTTATCCACTGAGCTATCTAGCCAGGCCCTCTGCTTATTCTTGCTGTGTTTCTTTGCGTTCTTCTGTGTCTGCTTGTCTCCCCCTGTTGCGGTGACCCACCGAGTCAGCTCACCGTGCAGTGGCTTGCCCTGCTCGCAGGGGCTTGAACTGCCCGCGGCGGCTTGCCTTCTCGAGGCGGATTGCCTGCTTGAGGAGGCCCCGGGAACCGGACCCAGGGCCTCCCATGTGGTAAACCGGAGCCCTACCAAATGAGCTACAGTTAGTTCCTGTCACAACCCTTTTTAAGAAAGGAAGCTCTCACAAAGGTTGATATTCCTATGATCTAAAGCCTTGGAAATTAGGGGGGAAACTCATTGTTCAACAATATGGAATTGATAACCTATAGCTTATCCCTATTATGATGGATTGGAGCTGTATGCACCGAAGAGAAACATGTTCTTAAACTTCATCCATTCCTCTGGGTGTGAACCCATTGTAAGTAGGACCTTTTGATGAGGTTACTTCAGTTAGGGTGTGGCCCAGGATGGGTCTTAAGCCTGTTACTGGACTCAGGCAAATAGAGAGAAAGCTACAGAAAGCAAGAAGCTGAAATTCAACAGAACCTGGAAGAGAATAGAGAGCTCAGGAGAGGCTACCATGTGCACTGCCATGTTACAGAGGAGCCAAGGACCAAGGATCGCTGGCAGCCAGCCAGAGAATGCCAGTCTTGAGGAAGAAAGCATCACCTTGATGACACCTTAATTTGGATTTTCTCTTAGCCTCAAAAGCATGAGCTAATAAATTTCCATTGATTAAACCAACCCACTGCATGGTATTTTCATAAGCAGCCAAAGGAAACTGAAACACCTTTAAATGTAGTATATCAATTTTTTTCCCCCAAAGATTATCTAATGACTTAGGAAAGGTTCAATTATAGTGGTAATGAAAAGAGCAAGATACAAAAAGTTATAATCTAATATAAGCATAGAAAAAGACTGGAAGGAAATACAGCAGTGTTAAGTGAGGTTATCACCTGATGGGTTAAGATATTTAATATAATTTGTGTTTTCCAAGTTTTTCATAAAAGATATTTTATATTCATGAAGTAATAATTTCACTTACATTAGCTGTGTTTAAAGTCCAGGTATACACTACAATCTAGAAAGAATCACATACAATGTTCATGATAAAAACTGTTTGGCAATCAACCAGGAATTCTTGGTTGGGTAAGTCCTTGAAAGATTTTTGAATTCATCCATCTCCTGGCTTTTGAGCAGATTTAAAATTAGCACTGAAGGATAGCTGTATATTAGAACCAAAATGCTAGTTTTTTCCCTCTCTACAGTAATTGTACAGAAGTTTAACTGCCTAATTATCACACTGTAAGTTTCTTAAAGATAGATGTAATGTTTTTTTCCTTCCCTGTAGCTGGTACATAACAAATTCTAAAATATGATTTATCTTAAAAATGTCCAGAGAGTGATTTTCAAATGTATTTTGATAATAGATCCCAGAGTTTTTAGTGTTTTTAAACAAACATCTTGAAAGGCAGCACAGTAGGGACTAGAACCCAGGCCAGGGGTTTCCTGACCTCCTATAATTCACCTGGATGCTCTCCCTATTGACCCCTAAGCCATCCACTTATACTTGTTTTATGATATAACATGCTGTCTCCTTGACCCGAGTTGAATGAAGACAGGGACAGTCACTTTTCACTATCACATCCCTAGCAACCAGAACAGTCTACCTGGCTTAGAGTGTGTACCCAATTATCCGCTGAACCCATAATGAAGGGCTAGACCATTAAAAAATGAGCCTTTTTAAATCCTGAGTGTGATGAGTCATCTGGTACTCACCTGACTTGGTATCTTCATGATAGATAACAAAAGTGACCTCTGCAAACTCCAACAGTTCTGCCAGAAAACAGGCCTCTCCACTGCAGTACTGAGTTACCAAGTTACATGGGAACTCAATGTGATGGGAGAACTCAGGGGAGAAGGAACAAGCCACGGGGCGGGTTCGGCGCTGCTCTCCCTTGGGCAGGAAGGAGAGATTAGCGGTGACAGACGCATTGACCCCAACTGTGGCACTAAACTGTAGAGTGGGTTCCTGCTCAGCCAAAACCCTGTAGGAGAAAGGGGTGGGAGTGAGAAGGAGCCATGGTAAAATCAGAAATTGGCTTGATTACCTAGAAAACGTCTCCACTACTTTCATGAGGCCACCAAGAAGAGTCATTGGCTTCCTGAGTAGGCTTTTGGCAGCGCCACGATGTGTCTTCTTAGTAATCTAGAAGTATGTACATGGGGGTGGGGTAATAACATTTACCTGCCTACCAGATTAACACTTTGAGGACACTCCATTCTACAGTCAATGCTCTTCAGCAAAAGACCACCAGGAATCAACTATAGTTGAACAAGCTGAGTTTAATGCTCATTGCAATGAAGGAGAACATACACCGTAGGGAACCATGGGATGTCTTAGTAAGGAGGTGTCAGAAAGGACATTTAGGGTTGGTCTCCTGTTAATGATACTGGGGAAGATTCAAGGAAGTGGGGCTTTGCTCAGGATTGGTTTTCTTATATAGAAGGAGAGAAGCGTAAAGTAAGGCTAAACCCGCGATTAGTAAAGAAGCAACAGCTACTCATTTTGGCCAGGACAGGTGGATTTTTGGCATTTTTATGGTTTGCACAGTGACATTGTTTTTGTCTATGCTTAGATAAGATTATGGAGTAGTCTTGTTTTTTGTTTCACTTCATCAAGGTCACACAATAGCCTTATCTGATGCTGGTGTTCTGTGAGATTGTTTATGTGCAATAGGAAAACACCAAAGCCTAGCAAGGATTGTCAGACCAGTTCCCAGACATCAGGGACTGCTTTTTTCTCTCAATATAGATGTTCCACGATATACAGATAGAATCTCCCCTCCTTTAATTGATATGCACAAAGAACAGTCAAGTGTCTTTTGTGTGTGAGCACAATATGAGAAAACTCCTTCACCCAAATTCCCCAAGGGTATAAATGTGACATTTAGGCAAAGAGGTCATCTCTTTTTGAAGTATTCCCTGATGTCCTCAGAGAAGATTTAGGGGTTTCTTTCTGCAAGACCTTCAAGTACTTGGTATATACCAGTAAAGGGTAGTAATTTGGAGTTATATAGATCTGCAACAAGTTATTTAACCACTTCTAAGTCTCAGTTTCCTCTTTGCTAAAATGAGTATAACACAAGAATACAACAAATACTAAAGATGTATGTATACTTGGAGGCTTACTGCAATTTGCAATTTTGTTTCTAATGAAAAAAGGGAAACAACCTAAATGACCAATTAATAGAAGACTGGCTAAGTATATTTTAGTGTGTCCATACTACAGCATATTATGCTATAGTATATACTATACTATAGTATAGTATATTATGCCTAGCATATATGCCTAGGAAAAATTGAGTTGGAAATAATAAAACACCAGCAGTGGTTAAAATAATGAGGAAAGCAAAATTCATAAGGTGTTATAAGTTAATGTATATGAAGAAGAGAACCTGCCTATAGGCAGGAAAAGCACTTGTAATAGGGAACTTTCAGTGATAGCAGTGAGATGACAGAAAGGCTTTAGCTCCAAGTTGGTCTGAATTCATTCATTTAATAAGTATTTATTGACCATTTGCCCTGTGTGTCATGCATTGGGCTCAGAGCTATATGTATAGTAGTGAAAGAATTACAATTTCATACCCTCATGGAACTTAAAAACTAGTGGCTATTTCCAAGGAAGTTTCTACTCACTCTCAGTTAAAGATTAGATTAGTTAGAAAAGGCAAATGAATTAGAAAGAAGTGCTTATTTTACATAGACACTGAAAATGTATTTTCAGGAAGACCACTGGCAGGTAAGATGAGGGCTGGTGTCTCTGAATAGAGTAGAGCACCTGCTATCTAGAACAAGAGTGTGGTTCAGAGGAGAGGTAAGTTTAGAACACTAAGAACTCCTCTCTTCTATGAGAGGCAATGCGAAACTTGTTTCTGATTTTACTATATGCTGCTGGCTATTAAAGGTAAATTATCCTTACAAGTAGAAACAATCATAAAAATTTTATATTTGTATAGTAGTTGGGAGTTTATAAGGACTTCATACTTCTTAAGTTTTACAGTGATTCTTATAAAATAGAGAAGGTTTTTAAATTCCCATTTCTCTGATGAAGAAACTGAGGCTTTTAAGGAGACGAAAACAGACCAAGATCACATACAGCTGGTAGGAGATAGCCGTGAGACTAGAAACCAAAGCATCTGATTTGTAGAACAGTGCTGTTTCCATGGCAGCCCACAGAGAGAGGAACTACTGAGTTTCTTATCTATTAGCCAGTTTCTCTGAGACCTACTGGGAAATCTAAATTCTGAATCCTTCTCTGCCAATTAAGTACTGCTTAATTTAATGCTATATTTGAGACTTCTGACTTTGGCTGGGTCTTACAGAGAAAAGGTACTCCATATATATAAGTTTCATACCTCCATGACTTTTTACATTTTCTTCTCTTTGACCAGAATAATTTTCACCCCTCTTGAGCATCTTGGTAATTCTTATTCTTCTCTTAAGACTCAGATTAAGATATTATGAAGGGCCTTAAATGTCAAGTTAAGGAGGTTGTCCTGTGGACCAGTAGACTCTATAGTAGAGTGTATACAACCTGGGGGTGGGGGGTTCATAGAATAAACTATTGGGGCAGAGGAAGAAAATATTAAAATTTCTATGCTTGTTGTCTCTTATATTAAAGTTTTACTATTTTATAATATACTTAAAAAAATTTTTTAAAGATACTTAGATTACATAAATGTTACACAAATACAGGGATTCCCATATGCCCCAGTATAATATACTTTATAATGCATTTAATATATTAGTATAGTAGAATATCATTATAATTTATACTTGAATAAGTTATACGTGCATTGGAATGGCAGGCTAAAACGTTTTTTTAATTAATAGGAATGCACAACTAAAGTTAAGAGATCACTGCTATTAACAATGGGAAGCCATCAAGAGTTTAAATATAAGGGAGTGACATGATTTAAAAACTGTGCTGGTGTCACTTTCACTAAGATGTTCTAGGGCAATTAATTGAAAAAGACCAGTCTGTTTGGACAATTTAGTAAGGAAAAACAATAACTAGATTGAACATTTTACCAGCTGCTTCAGCGTCAGATATTGTATGGGTGGTAGCTCAATTACAGTTAGTATGAGACTATGAAGTTAAAGGCAAATAATTTGACTCTAAGGTACGACAAGAAAAAAAGTTAGGGAGAACTTGCTTGCTTCTTTCTTGAACTCATGTTCAAAGTCTGAAGCAGGAGCCTGACCTATTTCTCTTTCTTATTGGGCACCTATTATGTGCTAGAGCTATGCTATGTAGTGGGGATACAGAGAGGAGTTCAGGCCATGTCTCTGATTAGAGGAACTCACGGCCTAGTGGAGGAAAACTCATGTATACAAATAACCAAAACAGTGATATGTGCTATAACCAAAAGAAAAAGCACCAACTCTGCTGGCATGCAGGAAGAGATAAAGGAAGACTATAAAAAAGGTGCAAAGTCTTGAAGAAAAAGAGTTTAAGTGACAAAAGGAGGAAGAGTGGTCAAGCCAAAGAGAAGCAGGAGCAAAGACCTGAAGGTGATGGAGAGGCTATGCTGCTTTTCCATGGAAGTAGTGTTCCAGGCAGAGAAAGCAGCAAGACAATGGCCCTGAAGGGGAAATAGCTTGGCCTGTTCAGAAAGAACAAGAAGGCCAGTGGCTGGAGTGGAGTGAGCAGAGGGGAGAGTAGCAGGATGTGATGAAGTCACAGAGATAACAGTGAGCCAGATTATGTGGGGACTTACAGCCATTTTAAAGACCCTAGCTTTTACTTTGAATGAGATGGAAAGTCATTGATGGTTTTAGTAAACATGTGTCAAGATCTCACTTAAGTTTTAATAGGACCACTGGCTGTAGTACTGAGAAGAGACAGAAGGGAAATATGCTGGAAAAATAGGCTTAAATGCTTGAATATGAGACTAGAAAGGAGTTGCAGTGATTGGTCACGGTGTGGTTTGAATGTGTAGACTATGATCATGGGAGTACGTGGTTAAATAAGGTAGAGGATAAAATTGTTTGCGAAGGTCAAGGAACTATGTACTAATAACAGTTTAAAGAGCAAAGTTTGCAAGTGATTTACCCACTTATACTATGAAAATGCTTTCTTAAGAAAAAAGTAGAGTTGTGGTTAATGAACTGGAAATTGTACACAAGAAAGCTTTTTCTTGTGCATTTCTGAACTCATCATATATCATATGGACTGAAGTGTTAAGAGGTCTGAGAGTTGCTTTTCTAAGGTGGACTTACTTGGCTGCTGCTTGCAGACCACAGGCCCTGATAATCTGGACTGAAATGGAGATGGCTCGGGCAGCAAGAACTCCCTCTGCTGTCCTTGGAGTACACCTGTACCTTAGGCCCACGTCCAGGAAACCTGAGGAAAGAAAGGCAAAAGGGAAAAGGAGAAAAAGTTTGGTTAGAAAAATCTCTGTTCCATCAAATCTTAAGTCCTGGTCAGGAAGGAAGGAAGGAAAAGAATAAACATTATAATCCTAATGAATGATAAAGGGCCTTAGCAATGAGAAACTGTCCATGTTCAGCATATTAACTATTGTACTTTAGGGTTAACAAAGGCAGAATGGAAACTACTTTTCTCACTTTACAACCAAGAAACTATGGCTCAGTGTGTCTCATCCTGTAGCATGCCTGCACCCATGTCTTGGGTGTGTAGTACCTCTTGTTTCTTAATAAACTCTTTTTACTGGCCTCATTAAACTGGCACATCTCTGAATTCTTTCTTGCGATATAGCTAAGAACCCAGAACCTAGAATATTCCTCTAACATATGTGGTGAGCCAGCCAGGAGACAAAGAGGCAAGTAATGCTCCTCGATATCTGACAAAGACTAGTTAGTTTAGGTTTTTAATCAGTCTGTCTGTGCCCACTTTTGTCACACCCTTGGCCATGCCCAGTGGTTTATTCCTTCTTTAGTTCCTTGGAGGCCTTGAGGCTGTTTGCCTGCAAGCCACAGAACAATCAGTCTATAGCTTCTTTTTTTTTTTTTTTTTTGTTACATATTCCCCCCTTTCTGCTTGTTTTTGCTGTGTTCATTTTTGTGTTCTTCTGTGTCTGCTTTGTCTTCCCCCATTGCGGCGATGCGCTGAGTCAGCTCACTGCACAGGCGGCTTGCCCTGCTTGCGGGCGGCTCTGCTCTGTTCGCGGGCAACTTGCCCTGCCCATGGTGGCTTTGCCCTGCCCATGGTGGCTCTGCCCTGCCCGTGGCGGCTTATTGCCCTGCCCACGGCAGCTCTGGTGAACCGGTGCCCTATCCACTGGGCTATAGCCGGCCCCCAGTCTTTAGCTTCTTAATGTCTTTGTGAGTTTATGTCTACGGCAGTACCTCTCCTCATCCCTCTTCTAGCTGTCCTAGGCATAACTACTTTGCCTTGGGAACTGGGGTTAGCAATTTATACCAAACCCAGCAGATCTACCAAAATCTCTCCCTAGAGTTAACCAACAGCATAGAAGAACAGCCGCACTGTAGAAGCCCTTAAACAATAAATAAACTCCCTTGCCACTGTGGTGATGCAAAATTGCAAAGCCCTAAACATGCTAACAGTCACAGAGGGAGGAACCTGCCTGTTCCCCCAGGAAGAATGCTGTTTCTATGTAATTTGCTCTGAAACAGTCCTAGATAGCATCTGAAATCTACAAGTTCAAGCTCATCAACTTTGGGAAGATGCAGCCTCTAGAGGCATCTGGCCTTTCTTGCTCCCATGGTCCAGTGTGTCATGACTGGCCCTCTTTTTGGGGTTGCTTACCACCATCTTCTTCATCCTTTTAGTAGGACCATGTATCCTCAAAATTCTCATTAAGTTTATTTCTTCCAGAACCAACACCTTCCAGAACAAGGTACTAGTCACATGGGGACTTCATCCAGTTCCAATCACAGTGCCAGACCAGCCTTCCCTCAACCTCAACAGAATAGCCAGAGAATTGCACACCCTGTCAGAAAGGGACTAACACCCTTAACCAGCAAGAAGCAGCTACAGAATAATCATCCCCCTTCAGCAACCCCCTAATGAATATGGGTGTAAACTCTCTGAGGGGAAAGTTCAGGCACATTAGTAAAGGAAACTAGGGAATGTGACTGGTGAGAATAAAGCTTTAACAGCTGGGATCCTGCTGGTCAAACCCCCTGAGGGGAGACAGCTGCTTAAGAAGAAAGCTGTAACCATTACAGCCAAAAAGCCCACCAAGACCCTGGTCATTAGGTCCCATTTGAAACTCCTGGGCTCAAAAGAAGTCCCCGATAACTCCAAACAGAAAGGGCTCCCTATTGGTTCCCTGAAAGCTCACAGGTGAAGGTAAAAAGGCAGCCAATCATAACAGCAAATGACAGATCCCTCTTTAATATGGGGAGGGAGGAATAGGAAAGGCCTTAAAAAGACCTACCCTGGGGCCCCACATTGTGCGTCTCACTGCGTAGCATGTCCACACCCATGTCTTGGTGTGTACTATTTCCTTTCTTGTTTCTTAATAAAATGTTTTTACTGGCCTGTAATGGTTTGGCAGTTTTATGTAATTATGAATTTCAAAAATATAAATTGAATCATGCTTGTGATTGTAAACTGATCTGTTAATCTGGGTATGATTAGGTTATGATTAGGGCATTAACTGGGCCATGTCAGTAGGGCATTGAGCCCCGCCTCTTGGTGGGTGTGGTCTCAAGTATAAAAGCAAGGCCAAAGACAGAGGGAGCAGATTTGAGAAGCAGTTCTGATGTTGGAGAGGTTGCCCCAGGAGAAGACAAGTGACCTATTCGCCTGATAGTCTACAGCTGCAGCCCTGGGAAGAGAGGAACCCAAAAAGCCTGAGCCCTGGCAGATGTTGGCAGATGTCTTGCTCCAACACGTGGACTTTGGTGAGGGAAGAAACTTACGCTTTGAGGCCTGGTAACTGTAAGCTTCTACCCCAAATAAATACCCTTTATAAAGACCAACCAATTATTGGTATATTTGCAAAGGCACCCCTTTGGTTGACTAATACACAGCCTCATTAAAAAAAAAGAAAGAAAGAAGAAAAAGAAAAAAGAAAAGAAGGGAAAAGAAAAGAAACGAAACTATGGTTCAGAGATACAATTACTTGCTGAGATTGCACAACTACCAGAGGCAAAATGAAATCCCCATTTTTTTTTTAAACTCTTAGTTGTGTTTTTAGAATTAAGTTGGGCTTTAGCCTTTCTTGCTTTCTTGGTTTTTAAAAAGTTTTCAGCAGAGTGGGTGTAGCTCAGTGGCTAGTGCCTGCTTTGCATGTATGAGGTCCTGGGTTCAATCCCTGGTACCTCCTTAAAAAAAAAAAAAGTTTTTCACACTTCACATACTTCTACTACCCTCCTACTGCCTCCTGAACATGCCATTATTTTATAAAAGTCTTACCATCCTACTAACACATTTTAGGAAAAGCTTCAAGCAACAAGAGAACAAGTGAGGGTCAGGAGGAACAACACAATCTTAATTATGCAAAAATAAATCCTTTTTGTTTTGTCAGATACTCTTCAGCTAGCATGCACAGAAACCTGATTTAGAAGGCTAACTGTAATCACCTGATTACGTATTTGGAGGTTAGGTCATCCTTCTGGAAGCATTAGGATATAATACGGCTCAAAACTCTATAAATATTGCCTAGTGACTTCCTAACCTCTTCCCTTATAGGGAATTCCCAGTGCATGCTGACTGTGTTCTACCAATCACACATCTGCTCATGCTGCCTTGGAATAATAATTCTCTGAGTACATCTATACATACTCCTCTATATAATACTTCCTAGTTATGCCATGTGGCTTATTAAATGCTTGCTGAAGTTAAAGGTAAATTGAGAGAAGCAACATTTATACAGAGTAGAAGTTCATGGAACTATGAATTTTCTAAAATTGTATGCAAAATTTGAGGGGTCGGCTCAATAGCCCAGTGGATAGGGTGCTGGCATACCACATGGGAGGCCCCGGGTTCGGTTCCCGGGGACCTCTCCTAGCGGGCAGACCACCTTGAGAATGGCAAGCTGCCATGAGCGGGCCAGAGCCGCCGTGGGCAGGGCAAAGAGCTGCCGTGGGCAGGGCAAAGAGCTGCCACGGACAGGGCAAAAGCCGCCACAGGCAGGACAGGTCGCCCGTGAATGGAGCGCAGCCAGCCACCCGCGAACTGAAAGTCGGCCGTGAATGGAAGCAGAAGCCGCCCACAAGCGGGGAAAGCCACGCCTGCGCAGTGACCAGTCTTGGCGTGTCGCCGCAGCGGGGTGGGGGGTGGGGTGAAGGGGAGATATGTAATAAAATAAATAAATCTTTAAAAAAAAATTTGCAGCATATGTTCTATACTCATTTTTCTAAAAAGAGTGTAAAAATTTTCATTAGATTCTCAAATAGGTAAGTACCCCCAAAAGGTGAAGAATTGCTAATTTAGAAAGAAAAGGGGTATTTATATATACTGACTTTGAAAGTGAAAAGATAAATTAGTCTTCAGTTACCTGATGATTGATTCTTCAGTTCTTTCCTGTTCTCAAGCCTGGGTGTTAAAGGGAGATTAAAGGTCTGTATCCCCACATCCTCACGGTGTTGCATGGTTACCATGGCACAGATCCTTGATAATGGCAAGGTTCCTCTGGCGACCATCTGGTCTCTCACATTAGGGTAATAGTATCTGTAAGTCACCAAAACAAGTTTTCAATTGGAAGAACTAGGAGGATAAACGATTCAGTCCGCTATAGGGGTCAGCTATCAGTATCTAGTTATCTTTGGAACCTGATTGTTCTGTACTGGTGGTATACAGCTGTGATTGTGTCTGGCTGGATTTACTGCCTACTATGTGGAGAAAGAATTCCACAAATCATACTGTGGGTTCAGGACAAAACCCATCTTTTCATGGGCTTTCTGTTTGGGGTGTCTACATCTGGTCTGAACTTCTGGGAGTAGCCCTTCCTGAAAGCTTCTATCCTGCAGCAGCAAAATTGGTTCTACGTGAAGCCCCATTTTTTTCCATGGCTCACCCTTATCTTCCAGCCTAGTCTCCTTAAATTTGGAGGTATAATGAGGCTCTATCTGTAACTCCTCATGTCAAAACACTCCATCCTTATATGTCACAAAGTTGTAAATCAAACATAGGTGATTTCATTAAGTCTGTTTCTACCATATTGTATTTAGGAATAAATTCTGGCATGTGGATGGCACTTTTCCATAGTTCTGCTCCTGATGCTGTTTGCCCTCCTTTTATATTAAGTATAAGAAACAATTGTTCCCAAGAGCCTAATAATTTAACAGATTTCAGTAAATCTGGACAAGAGTTGGGATTAAACCCAAATACTATTACAAAACAAGGCAGAAAGGGCTGCTTAGCTTCCTTACAATAATTCACACTAGACTGGTTAAGGACAGGATAATATATGATTGTGCATTTCCTTTCTAGGCATAGGATTGGACTTTCTGTACTGTACCTGCACCAAATTTCAAACTGGACTCCACCTCCAGGCACGAGCCCCTGTGCAGAGAAGGCACTGAGTAGGAGTCTTTGCACTGGAACTTCAGTTGGCAAGAGGAGAGAGTGATGGTGCTCACTATTAAAGATGGGATCTGGAACACACAGTGTGGTTGCAGATCTGAAGGGCTTCAAAGTGATTTCTTTGGGAAAAAAAAGCAGTTCAGAAAAATACAACACATCATTTAATGTTTTATATAGATAGTAAGAAACATCTTAATGAATCTTCATTATTGAACGTCCTTTAACTTAAAAGATACTTTTATAGCAAATATTCAATTTTATTCTCATAATACTCCTGTGAGAAAAACAAAGTAGGTATTATTTCTCCTACTTCACAGATGAGGACATGGAAACTTTGAGGTTGTATGATTCACATAAAGGTCTTGGCACTAGCAGTCCCCAGACCTGGAACTTGAAATTACATCTTCTGACTGTTACTCCTACCAAGGCACATTTCTCTAGTGGCTATGGTTTCCTAAGGTCTCATGATAATACAAAGGAAACATATTCTTCACTGGATTTTTATGAGAAGCATTATGTCCTCAGGATAGAAATCATACAATATCCAGGTTCAAGTCTGACTCAAAGGGTAAATTAAAATAAATAAAATATTTTAATTGAAATATAATTCACATATAAAATTCAATATGTTGAAGTATAGAATTCAGTGGTTTTTAGTATATTCACAGAGTTGTACGACCATTACCACTATCTAATTCCAGAACATTTTCATCATCCCCCACCAAAAACTCCATACTAATTAGCAGTCACTCCCCATTCCTCCCAGTCCTTTGCAAACACTAATCTACTTTCTGTCTCTATAGATTTACATAATCTAGTTATTTTATATAAGTGAGGTCACACACTATTTCTTCTTTTGAGTTTGGCTATTACACTCAACATGGCTTCTTAAAGGATCTTCCATGTTATAGCATGTATCAGAACTTCATTACTTTTACATTTTTTTCTTTCACTGTTTATTCTAGTAACATATGACCTAGAATTTTTGCTTTTAACCACATTTATATATATAATTCACTACTGTTAATTACAATTACAATGTTGTGCTACCATCACCACCACCTTCTATTACCAAAATTTTCCATCAACCAAATAGAAATTCTGTACAATTTAAGCATTAACTCCCCATTCACTACCCCCAACCCAGCCCCTGGTAACCTATATTCTAGATTCTGATTCTATGCGTTTGCTTATTCTAATTATTTCATATCAATGAGATCATATAATATTTGTACTAATGTGTTCGGCTTATTTCACGCAACATGATGTCTTCAAAGTTTATTCATGTGTCACATGAATCAGAACGCTGTCCCTTTTTAATGCTGAAAAAGATTCCATTGTGTGTGTTTACCATATTTATCCATTCATTGGATGATGGACACTTGGGTTGCTTCCATCTTTTGGCAATTGTGAAAAATGCTGCTACGAACATCAGTGTGCAAATATGAGTCCCTGCTTTTAATTCTCTTGGAAATATATGTAGTAGTGGCATTGCCGGGTCATTTGGTAATTCTATACTTAGCTTTCTGAGGAAGTGCCAAACTGTCACAGCAGCTGTACCATTTTCCCACCAGCAATAACTGAGTGGTCCTCTTTCTCCATATTTTTTCCAACACCTGAAATTTTGTTTTATTAATTGCATTCATTATAGTGGGTGTAAAATGGTATCTCCTTGTAGTTTTGATTTCCATTTCTCTAATAGCTAATGGTGTTGAGCATCTTTACATGCCATTTGCATATCCTCTTTAGAAAAATGTCTATTCAAGGCTTTTGACCATTTTCTAAATGTTGTTTTTTCTTTGGCTTTTTATTGTTGAGTTGCAGGATTTCTTTATGTATTCTGGATATTAAATCCTTATTGGATATGTGGTTTCCAAATATTTTCACCCATTGAGTAGGTTGCCTTTTCACTTTTGTGATAGTCTTTTGATGCCCAAAAGACTAATTATAATTTATCTATTTTTTTCTTTTATTGCTTGTGTTTTGGGTGTAAAGTCTAAAAAACCATAGCATAATACAAGATCCTGAAGATGCTTCCCTACGTTTTATTCCAGGAGCTTTATCATCTTTGTACTTATATTTAGGTCTTTAATCCATTTTGACTTGATATTTGTTCATGTTGTGAGATATGGGTCTTCCTTCATTCTTTTCATATGGATATCCAGTTCTCCCAGCACCATTTTTTTGAAGAGACTATTCTTTCCCAGTTGAGTGGACTTGGGAGCCTTGTCAAAAATCAATTAGACATAGATGGGAGGGTCTATTTATAAACTCAATTCAATTCCATTGGTCTAAAAATCTATCCTTGTGCCAGCATTATGCTGTTTTGACCACTGTAGCTTTGTAGCATGCTTCAAAGGCAGGAAGTATGAGTATTCCAACTATGTTCTTTTTCAAGATGTTTTTGGCTATTTTGGGCCCCTTACCTTTCTAGATATATTTTCTTCCCAGATAAATTTGATAAGCGACCTCCATTTCTGCAAAGTAGGCTATGGGAATTTTGATTGGTATTACGCTGAATCTGTAAATCAAGTTGGATAGAATGAAAAAGGGGACAGGGGTCCAGCTCAAAGGATCTTGGCTCTTCTCTCCACTTCTGTCTGGCTTTGTAAACATCAGATAACTCTGATACTCCTCAACATAGGGAGACAGTAAGAATGAGGTGGTTAGGGAGGCAGTAAGAGTAAAGTAGTTAAGAATGCAAATTCATACCCTTGTTGAGTTAAAGACAATTTTGCTAAGCTATTCATGCAGTACTATTTTACACTTCACCAAGCACTTTTAAAGTCGTTACTTCATTTATTCCTCACAACAATCCTATGAGATAGGCTTCCTTTATTGCCATTTAAAAATCATCTCCTTAAACGAACCCAGGACCTCCCATGTGAGAGGCAGGTGCTCTACTGCTGGAGCCACATCCATTCCTTGCTCTTTTTGTTTTTGTTCGCTTTCTGCGCATTTCCCCCCTCATTCCTCATTTTTTCTCAGTCGGCTCGTTGTTCATTTGTCTTTTTTAGGAGCACCGGGAACCAAACCCGGGACCTCCCATGCGGGAGGCGGGCACTCAACTGCTTGAACCACTTCCCCTCCCAAGATTATGTTTTTGAACTAATCCATTCCTGTAGATCTGAGACCATTTTGATTGGACTACAGCAGTGAGACGTGACTCAGGTTGAGTCTCCACCCTCTTGATGGGTCTGATATAAATGGAGACACAGCATAGAGAGAGATACAGGAAAAGGAAGCTCTGCCATTTTGATGCTGCCATGTGAGAGAGGACTCCAGGATTGCTAGCAGCCAAAGCTTAAGCATGACGCCCCCAAGAGGCTGGGCCCACAAAGCAGCTCAAGATGAGCCCTATGACTGGTTGCCCACAGCTGAGCTCTGGGAAACGGTAGACTGTAGAGGGGAAGGCAGGGACCTCGGCAGAAAACAGCGGCCATCTTGCTTCACCACGTGGCCAGACAACAGGATCAACAGTAGATGATTTGGTGAGAAAGCATCTCTTACAGTGCCTTGATTCGGATATTTCACAGCCTCAGAACTGTAAGCTTTTACCCTAAATATATCCCCTTTATAAAAGCCAGCCCTTTTCTAGTTCTTTGCATTGGCAGCCCTGTAGCAAACTAAAACAAAAGCCTTCAAAATTGCGACCATATTCACAAACATCTCTTATGTGCTAGATAAATAGATAATAGATGATAATAGACAGAGAGGAAGGAAGGAAAAGGAAAGAAGGGAGGAGGGAGGGAGAGAAGGAGGGAGGGAGGGAGAAAGGGAGAGATTGAGGTATATTTGACTTTCTTTATGCATTTAAATAAATTGAGTCCTGTCCTGCCCCCCCCTCCCCAATCATCTCCTTTAATAGATTTTTAATTTGAATCCTGGGCCTCAGATTTCCTGTCATGGGTTTTTTTCTATCACAATAGGCTGGAAAAGAAGGGACACACAAAATCTCTATCTCAGTGCAGTTTCCTATGTGTATAGACAATGTAATCTAATATGTCCATCTATCCATTCCTCCATCCATTATTTGCCAAAGTACCTATTAGCCCTACCTTTAAGGAGCTAAGAATCTCTGAGAAACAGAAAATTAAATAACAATTACACTGACATTATAAGGGTCAAAACAGGGGCTTCTCATCTTTTACTGGAGAAGATTGGACAGCTGGCTTGTCGTTTTGCCTCTAAGTTTGAAGGCCAATCTAAACTAAGAGAAAAGAATTCCAGATGGTAGAAAGAACATATGAAGCCACCTGTCTATGGATAGATGTTTAAGAAAATATGGCCCAATAATGGAAATAAAACTCCTTTTCTAATTCCTATGAGCGCTGACAGGGAAATCGAATTTTAAAGAACACTTGACTAAATGCTAAGAGAGAACGAGAGAAAATATACAGAGAGATTGAAGGAAAGAAGAAAGTCATTAATAGCATATAAGTTTTGGATCCTATCATAGTTAGTTACCTTGTCTTTAATTTTTTAGGGTTATGCTGATTTTCCTTAACTGCTTAGTCTTCTAGGTATAAAATGGGGATAACAATAGAACCTATCTCATAGGGCTGTTGTGAGAATTAAAAGATATAATGACGGCAAAGTGCATACATAGTTTGTGACCTAGAGTGGCTGAAACCCAAGTGTTCATCACAAAGGAACAGATAAACAAAATGTGGTGTATGCATGCAATAGAATATTATTCAGGAGGACTTCCAGGAAGATGGTGGACTAGTAAGACACAGGACTCTCTTCTCCAGAAAAACAGCTAGAGGACAGGCTGAAACAGCCCAGAAAAAGATCTTCTAGGGTTGAGGACACCAAGCGAAGGTTGGACACTGTCCAGAAGAGAGAAGGACAAAGGAGGGAAATTGTGATGACATAACTGGGAGTTGAAACCAGCGGCTAATGCCGGCACCATCCCCCACACTAAAGACTTTAGAATACTCTGGCTTCTGGGCCTGCGACAACACACAAATGGGGCTCCAGGGATCTACCATCCCAGGAAAGGGGAGATAGAGGGACACAGCCTAAGGCTGACTCAGCATATGACCCACAAATTTGGTCTGCTGTGTCTCACGAGCCCTTCCAGGCCAGGTAGGACTACACAGTGGTTTGCCATGGGAACAGTTGCCCTTTCTTCCAGCTGGAATTGTTGAGGATGCCCCAGAAAAGGGGAGAGAGAGGGACACACCCTAAGGCTGACTCAGCTTTTGACTCACAAATTTGGTCTGCTGTGTCCTAGGAGCCCTTCCAGTCTGGGTGGGGCCGTGCCATTGTTTGCCTTGGAGCCTAAAAGGGGCTAAAGATATACAACCCTCCCAATCTCCTCCTCTACTAACAGGGACTGATTATTGAGGACTCAGAGGGTCTTGGAAATATTTTCCAATGGCGAAAATGGAGGGGCCTGCCAGGGAAGGCTGGAGAACTGTCTCAGAGAAAGTTTGAATTACAAGGCTCACAGCCTCCAGACAGGAAGCTCTATCACATTGATCCTGTCCGTGTTGCAACAAATACACTCTGACCAGGCACTGAACTGGAAAGTGCTAAAGAGTGCCAGCTACTGGCAGATAAAGGAAGTGCATGCAAGAAAATAAAAAATAAGTAGGAAACGCTTTTTTCCGGTCTCTACAGCCTCCCTCCCCAAGGCCCTAGGAAGTCAATCTACAACCAATACTAAATCCAGTGCCCAGTTCTGAGCAACCAGCAGGACAATCCTAACAATCCAGGTCGAGGCAAGAACCAAAGAGCAGTGGCAACACACAGCCTCCTGCCACTAAACCCCGACAAAAGAGAAAGAGACTGAGCATCTGAATAATCTACATCCTAATCAGAAGCCTAGATATCAACAAAAAATTATGAACCATACTAAGAAAATAGAAGACATGGCCCAAGAAAAGGAATATATCAAAGCGCCAGAAGAGAAGTAGAATGAGAGAACTAATCATCAAGATGCGCACGAATTTCCAAAATCAAATTAATGAGTTGAAAGAAAATATGGTTAAAGAGATAAATGACATCAAGAAGACAATAAGGGAACCAGCTGTAGCTCAATTGGTAGGGCTCTGGTTTACCACATGGGAGGCCCCGGGTTCGGTTCCCAGGGCCTCCTCGAGCAGGCAGACCACCTTGAGAAGGCAAGCCGCCACGGGCAGGGCAAGCTGTTGCGGGTAGGCAAGCCGCCATGCGGTGAGCTGACTCGGCGGATTGCTACAGCAGGGGGAGACAAGCAGACATAGAAGAACGCAAAAAGCAAAATGAATACAGCAAGAACAAGTAGCAAGGGGGGATATTAAAAAAAAAAGACAACGAGTGAGCGCAAAGAAGAATGTGAAATCCTGAACAGAAAAGTAACAGAGCTCATGGGAATGAAAGACACAATAGGTGAGATCAAAAACACATTTGAGGCATACAACAGCAGACTCAAAATGACTGAATAAAGAATAAGTGATACTGAAGACAGAACAGCTAAAATTGAAGAGAGAAAAGAACAGAGAGAGAAAAAAAATGGAAAAAATTGAGCAGGGGCTCAGAGAGTTGAATGACAATACAAAACCCAACAACATACATATAATGGGAGTTCCAGAAGGAAAAGAGAAGGGAAAAGGGGCAGAAAGAGTATTTGAGGAAATAATAGCTGAAAATTTCCCAACTCTCACAAAAGAAATGAACATACCAGTCTGTTTTGGTCAGCCACAGGAGTGCCTTTTGAAATATACCAAAGATTGGTCGGTCTTTATAAAGGGTATTTATTTGGGGTAGAAGCTTACAGTTACCAGGCCACAAAGCATAAATTTCTTCCCATACCAAAGTCCATGTCCTGGAGCAAGATGGCTGCCGACGTCTCCAGGGTTCAGGCTTCCGGGTTCCTCTGTTC
>PVKH010009652.1:0-18693 GCA_004027955.1 Chaetophractus vellerosus
ATCCCTGCACCACTATCACCCCCATCCACTGCCAAACCACCCCCTTTCCCCTTATTATAGGTTTTGTCCATAGTGGGCATTGGCTCACCATACTCTACTCCCTTTTTATCTCCTGATAACCTATTTTCCAGAGTCTAGCTCTGTGAGTCTGCTCAATTTGCTTAGGTCATATCAGTGAGGTCACGTAATATTTGTCCTTTAGTAACTGGCGTGCTTCACTCAACATAAGGTCTTCAAGTCTCATCCATGTTGTCCCATGTATCAATACATCATTCTTCCTTACAGCTGAGTAATATTCCATTGTTTATAAATACCACAATTTGCTTATGCTTTCATCAGTTGATGGACACTTGGGTTGCTTCCAACTTTTGGCAATAGTGGATAATGCCACTTTATGAACATTGGTGTACATATATCTGTTCATAACCTTGCTTTCAATTCTACTAGGTATATGCCCAGCAGTGGGATTGCTGGATCATATGACAGTTCTGCAGTTAGCCAAACCATCCTCCACAATGGCTGCGCCATACTATATTTTATGAAACCATTTCCAGCTACAAAATCTCTAGATGCTTCCCTACATTATCTTCTAGGAGTTTTATGGTCTTGGCTCTTACATTTAGGTCTTTGATCAGTCTTGAGTTAATTTTTGTATAGGGCATGTGATGGTGATCCTCTCATTCATTTAGCTATGGGTATCCAGTTCTCCAAGCACCATTTGTTGAAGAGGCCATTCTGTCCCAGTTGAGTCAGTTTGGTGGCCTTGCCAAATATCAGTTGACCATATATGCGACGATCTATATAAGAACACTCAAATCGGTTTCATTGGTCAGTATGTCTGTCCTTGTGCCAATACTGTGAAGTTTTGACTACTGTAGCTTTGTAGTATGTTTTAAAGTCAGGTAGTGTGATTCCTCCACTTCTGTTTTTCTTTTTCAATATGTTTTTGGGTAATCATCCCCCTTGTCCCCCCAAATAAATTTCATAATTGACATCGCCAATTCAGTAAAAAATGCTGCTGTAACTTTTATTGAGATTGTGTTAAATCTGTAAATCAATTTAGGTAGAACAGACATCTTAATGATGTTTAGTCTTCCAATCCACGAACATGAAATATTCTTCCATTTTATTTAGGTTTCTTTGATTTCCTTTAACAATATTGTGAACAAGTCTTTTTTTTTAAGATTTTATTTATTTTTATTTATTATATATCACCCCCTTTCTGCTTGTTCTTGCTGTGTTCATTTTTGCGTTCTTCTGTGTCTGCTTGTCTCTCCCTGCTGTGGCGATCCGCCGAGTCAGCTCACCGCGCGGCAGCCTGCCTGCTTGCGGCGGCTTGCACTGCTCGCTGGGGCTTGCCCTGCCCGCGGCGGCTTTGCCCTGCCCACGGCGGCTCTGCCCTGCCCGTGGTGGCTTGCCTTCTCGAGGCGGTCTGCCTGCTCGAGGAGGCCCTGGGAAACGAACCCGGGGCCTCCCATGTGGTAAACCGGAGCCCTACCAATTGAGCTACAGCTGGTTCCCAAGTCTTTTTATCTGTAGTTAAGTTTATTCATAGATATTTGATTCTTTTAGGTGCTATTGTAAATGGAATTTTTTTCTTGATTTCCTCCTCAGATTGCTCATTATTGGTGTACAGAAATGCTACTGATTTTTGCATGTTGATCTTATATCCTGTCACTTTACTGAACTTGTTTATCCTCTCTACAAGCTTTGTTGTAGATATTTTCAGAGTTTTCTATGCATAGGATCACATCATCTACAAATAGTGAAATTTTTACTTCTTCTTGTTTTATTTGGATGCCTTTTATTTCCCTTTCTTTCCCAAAGTGCTCAAGCAGATACTCTAACACAATACTAAATAAGATCGGTGACAGTGGGCATCCTTGTCTTATTCCAGATCCTGGAGGGAAAGCCTTTAGCATTTCACCATTGAGTATGATGGTAGCTGTGGGTTTTTCATATACCCACGTTGAGGAAGCTTCTTTCTATTCCTATCTTTTGAAGTGTTTTTATCAAGAAAAAAATGCTGTATTTTGTGAAATGCTTTTTCTGCATCATTAGAGATGATCATGTGATTTTTTTCTTTTGATCTGTTAATGTAGTATATTACATTGATTGATTTTATTATGTTGAATCATCCTTGCATACCAGGATGAAATTCACTTGATCATGGTGTATAATTCATTTGATGTGTTGTTGAGTTTGATTAGCAAGTATTTTGTTGAGGTAAATTTTAGCATCCAGGTTCATTAGAGTGATTGTTCTGTAATTTTCTTTTATTGTGGCATCTTAATGCAGATTTGGTATTAGGATGATGTTGGCATCATAGACAGTGTTAGGCTATGTTCCCTCCACTTCTATTTTTTGGAAGAGTTTTAGCAGGATTGGTTTTGATTCTTCTTGGAATGATTGCTAGAATTCCAGTTGGGGGCTTTTTGATGATGAATTCAATCTTGTTACTTGTTATTGGTCTATTGGGTTCATCAATATCTTCTTTTTCCATTGTATGTTGCTTGTGTGTTTCTAGAAGTTTGTCCATTTCATTTAAGTTATCCATCTTGTTGGCATTCAATTTTTCAAAGTATCCTCTTATGATACTCTTTATTTCTGTGGGATCAGTGGTGATAGCCCCTCTTTCATTTTATTTATTTTCATCTTCTATTTTTCTTTGTTAATCTAGCCAACAGTTTTCCAATATTATTAATCTTTTATTTTATTTTTTTATGTCTTTTTTAAAATTTTTAATTTATTTTTTATTTTCTGCTTTTTTGTCTCCCCTTCCCCCCGCCGTGGTGACACGCCGAGTCAGCTTCACTGGTGAGAGGTGACCTTGCCCACTCGTGGGCAGCCTGCCCTGCTTGTGGGCGGCTCTGCCTTGCCCACTGAAGGCTCTGCTTTGCCTGTGGTAGCTTTTGACCTGCCCGTGGTGGCTTTTGCCCTGCCTGTGGTGGCTTTTGCCTTCTCAAGCGGTCCACCATCCAGAGAGGCCCCAGGGACCGAACCCAGGGCCTCCCATGTGGTAAACTGGCGCCCTATCCACTGGGCTATACAGCCAGCCCCCTATTAATCTTTTAAAGAACCAGCTTTTGATTTACTCAATTTTTCTAGTGTTCTCTTATTTTCAATTTCATTTAGTTCTCCTCTAATATTTGTTATTCCCTTCTTTCTGCTTGCTTTGGGATTGGTTTGTTGTTATTTTTCTAGTTCCTCCAGGTGTGCAGTTAGGTCTTCAATTTTAGCTGTTTGTTCTTTTTTAATATAAGCATTTATGACCATACATTTCCCTCTCAGCACTGCTTTTGCTGCATCCCGTAGGTTTTGATATGTTGTATTCTCATTCTCATTCATTTCAAGGTTGTTACTGATTTCTTTAGCAATTTCCTTCTTGATCCATTGATTGTCTAAGAGTGTGTTGCTTAACTTCCATATCTTTGTGCCTATTCTGGTTTTCTTCCCCTTATTAATTTCCAGCTTCATTCCATTGTGGTCAGAGAGATTATTTTGTATAATTTCAATCTTTCTAAATTTTTTGATGTTTATTTGATGACTTAGCATGTGATCTATCCTGGAGAATAATCCATGTTCACCTGAGAAGAATGTGTTTCCTGCTGTATTTGGGTTTAATGTTCTGTGCGTATCAGTACTAGATCCTCTAACATATTATTAAAAGTCTCTATTTACTAACGCTCTGTCAAGATGATCTATCTAATGGTGACAATGGTGTATTAAATTCCCCCATTGTAATTGTAGAGGCATCTATTTCTCCACTTAAGTTTTTCCAATGTTTGCCTCATGTATTTTGGGGAACCCTGGTTAGGTGCATAAATGTTGATGCTAGTTCTTTCTTCTTGACAGATCACCCCTTTTACTAATATATAGTGTCCTTCTTTGTCTCTTTATAATAGTTTCACATTTAAAATCTATTTTGTCTGATATTAGTATAGCTACTCCCATCTTTTTTTTTGGTCATTGTTTGTATGTAAAATCATTTTCCAACCATTAACTTGCAATCTCCTTGTGTCCCTGGGTCTAAGGTAAGTTTCTTGTAGACAACATATGGATGAATCATATTTCCTTATCCATTCTTTCTGTCTGTGTCTTTAGATTGGAGAGTTTAATATATTCACATTCAATGTTATTACTGTTAAGGCAGTACTTACATTAGCCATTTTTTCTTTAGGTTTATGTATGTCATATTCTGTTTTTATTTCTCTTTTTATCTCTTTAGTTATTCTTACTGGTAATCTTCCTTTCTACACTCTCTTCCAAACTTCTCACTCCTTTTTTTTCTTTCAACCTGCTGAACACCTTTAACTATTTCTTTTTTTTTTAAAGATTTATTATTTTTATTTATTATACATCCCCCCCCTTTTTTGTTTGTTCTTGCTATGTTCATTTTTCTCTGCGTTCCTCTGTGTCTGCTTGTCTCCCACTGTTGGGGCGACCTGCCGAGTCAGCTCACTGGTGCGGTGGATCGTGGGGGCTCACCCTTGCTTGTGGGGCCTTGCCTTTACCCGTGGGGGCTTGCCTTTGCCTGTGGCAGCACGTCCTGCCCGCGTTGGCTTGCTTTCTCGAGGTGGTCTGCCTCTTTGAGGAGGCCGGGGGACCGAACCTGGGGCCTCCCATGTGGTAAACTGGCGCCCTACCAACTGGGCTATACAGCTGGCCCCTTAACAATTTCTTGAAGGGCAGGTTTCTTGTTAATAAACTCTCTTAATTTCTGTTTATCTGTGAATATTTTGAATTATCCTCATTCTTGAATGGCAGCTTTGCTGGATACAGAATTCTTGGTTGTCAGGTTTTTTCTTTTAGCACCTTAACCCTCTGCTCCTTGGTTTCAGATGAGAAATCAGTGCTTAAACTTATTGAGCTTCCCTTTTATGTATTGGATCTCTTTTCTCTTGCTGCTTTCAGTATTCTCTCTTTGTCCTGCATGTTTGACATTTTGATAAGTTTATTCAAGGGGTAAGCCTGTTAGGATGTATAGTGTTTGGAGTGCGCTTCCTGGATATGTACATCCATGTCCCTCAAAAGAGTTGGAACTTTTCATCCATTATTTCCTCCTAAACTTCTGCCCCCTTTCCCTTTTCTTCTCCCTCTGGGATGCCTATATTGTGTATATCTGTGTGTTTCATGTTGTCATTCAATTCCCTGAGTCCCTGTTGAATTTTTCCTATCTTTTTATCTTTCTGTTATATCTGTGCGATTTCAGATGTGTTATCTTCAATGTCACTAATTCTTTCCTCTGCCTGTTCAAATCTACTATTATGTTTCCAGCATACTTTTAATTTCTTTTATTGTACCATTCATCACCATCAGATCCATTCTCTTTTTATATATGTTTATGATTTCTTCTCTATGTTTCCCCAGTGTTTTCTTAATATCCTTTATCTCTTTCTTCACTTCATTAACTTGATTAGTGGTATTTATTTGTACATCCTTGGTTAAGTATTCCACATCCTGCATCTCTTCTTGTTTTTTTCGTTTGTTCATTAGACTGGGCTATGTCTTTCTCTTTCTTAGTATGGCTTGTAATTTTTTACTGGTGTGTAGGCATCTGTTTATCTTGTTGGGCTTATTCAGATTGCTAGTTTCTCTTTCTACTCTTGTGTTTTATTTTGTTTTGTTTTGTGTTAAGGTTCCTCTTTGACACTTGGTTCCACATATTCTATATCCTTGTAGTTGTCCATGTCCCCCCCCCCAAAATATTAAGACCATAGAAAAGGAAAGAAAGGAGAAGAGGAAAAGAATAATAATAATTTTTAAAAAAAACATACATAATGGAAAATGAATTTTTAAAGAACCATGAAGAAAAGAAAAAAAATAAGTAATAAGTGTGAAAAATCATAACTAAAAAGGAATTAAGAATAAAAAATTTATAGTAAAAAATGAAAAGGAAGAAACAGGAAGTAAAAAGATTGACTAAAATAAAAGGCCAGAAAGAAGAGAAGAAATAAAATGAGGACCTAACAAAAGAAGGTGGAATGAAATAAATGTATGGAAGAGGGAAAAGTGAAAGAAAGAAAAGAAATAAACTGAGAAAAGAGAGAAAAAAAGAAAAGAAAAAAACTACCCCCCAAAACTCCAAAGAAAAATGGAAAAAACAGGCTTCCCTCTCAGACCACTTGCAACTGTCTCAGGCTGCCAATGCTCACTAATCATCTCCTTGCAAGCCTGCCCTCCCCAAGTAAGGTACTTGGGTGTAGAGAAATGAATCAGGAATTTAAAAAATAATAAAAATAAAAAATCAAATAACCTGGAAACAAAATGATACCAACAAAACAAACAAAAAACCTCAGTCTAAATTCCCTGTCCTATGTTTCCTTCAACTCTTGCTCCCTGCAGCTCCTGGGGTGCCTCTCCCCACTGCCTTTATCACTAGGGTCAGTTAGGCTTTTCCTTTTCCTTTTCAGTACCAGGTAATGAACCCTGGACTTTGTATATATGAAGCAAGAGTTTAACCACTGAGCTACATCAGCCCTACTGGTCAGATTAGGCTTCTGAAGACTTCTGAAAGCTTATCCTCTGCCTCTTCCTGCCCTTTTGTACCTCAGGCCAGATAGCCTTCTAATGTTATGGCATTTGCCTCGCCAGTCTTCCCATCAGCCTGAGGCTCACTGACCCATTTTCTCTCTCTCCCTGGGTAGGTAAGTGTGGCAGCCCACCTTATCAGGTTCCCCCTCCCCTCTCCCTAGAGCTGTTTCAGAGCCAGCTGGTGCCTTTTATTTTTTCTCCTGGTCCATGCCTTATGTCCTCTCCCCTTTATCCAACTGCCCCCCCTGAGTTGGCTATGTGCTGGACCCCCACACTTGTTTGCCCCACAATTCCCCCACCTCAAAAGCCTGCTGGGTATCGAGATGCTCCCCTTGTTACCCTGAAGGCAGCAGAACTTGACTCACTCTAGGAGCTAGCTGAGTGCTGGTCTTTCAGTCAGGCTGCTTTCCTGGCTTCCCTAGCCTCTGAGCTGGCTTGAGTGCCCCATCTCCTATGGGCTCCCTTTTCCATTGGCCAACCAGGTGTCCCCTCTCCAATTGCCCTTTCTGTCCTGTGGCTTCCCTTCTGCCAGGTAAACCTGTCTACCTTCCTGAAGTTTCTGGAGGAGGATTGCAGCCTCCTGTTCCCTATTCCATAATCTTGGATCTCTGATTTGAATCTTACCAGCTTCTCTTTTTGTAGCACAAGTCCTCCTTTACCCATTCTTAACTGCTATGTTAGTTTTGCATTCTCTGTGCTTAGCAGATATTTAAGCCTGCCTCTCACTCTTTGGGGTGCTTTTGAGACTGGGAACTGGGTCTTCCGAGTCATCCCCTTACCCTTATTGCTAGGGGTCTCTCCTGCAGTTTTCTTAAGGCAGTGGATCATTACTTTCCTTCAGTAGGTGGCTTGCAAAGACTTCTGCAATGATGAAGAATACTGAGGCCCACATCTACTTCTTTCTGCTGAGGTCCCATTGCCTATGCAACCCCACTGGATGGGTCCTGCAATAATCTCGTGTTGGCTGTCCTGTGTGTATTCCTCACTTGGGAAACACACATGAATCTTTTGCCCCAACAAACCTTCAAAGAGTGGCTGAGAGCAGCTCCAGAGCATCATCTCCTTTGTCATCATCACTGGAACAGGTAGCTGGACCATTTCTTCCCCTTGTTTCTAAACTACAGAGTAGACATAACTTACCAAATTCACCAATCAATCCTTCTGAGGGCCTCTCAGCAGGTTTGAGAGTAAGGCCTGTGCCTCCCAAACTTCTTGTGGGTGCTTGGGACTAACAAAACAGACTTCTCCAGACTATCCAAGCCCCCCTTTCCCTTACTCTGCCCCTTTCCTGATCATTTAATGCTTTCAGTGGGAATGAGAGGTTTCATAGTCATCTGGCTTAGATGGTCTGTGTCACAACTTACTTTGGTATTTAATGTCTGCCATATTAAGATATCAGCAGAAATTTTCATTTTAACAATCTGCTATCCATATCTTATTAGAGGTGGGGAAAGGTCTTGTACTCAAATCTCTCTAACTTCAAAAACTGGACTCATTGCCCTAAATCATATTTATGAATTTAAAATTCTCTTCTGTATAGTTGAATTTCATAATTTTTTCTTTCTTAATACATTTATGCTTCTGTTAGCTGTAGCTATAGAAAATGTGATGCTATAATATATTTTCTACCATACATATAATAGGTTTGAATCATGTCTCTACACCTAAAACTTATGAGGAAATGCATTAAGCTCCAAGTTGCTAGAATAGTAGAGAACTCAAAATGGATTAAAAGGTGATTGTATTACCCTGTCTTAAGGGAGACATTAATTACCTTTTGCCAATTGAAAAAAAGCCTTTGGAGCTAGCAAATCAATATGTATGAAAATAGGTCAGACTCTGGAGGATAAAACTGCTTTATCTCATAGAAGTTGAAAAGTAGGTTCTTTTATTTATTTAAAGTTGGGGGTCAGTTATTTTTTAAGTCTTAGAATATTTCTGTACTTCATGATTAGAATTAAAATTATGGAAGCTTTTCCCTAAAGATATTTACCTTAAAATTAATTTGCATGAATGAGGTGATTTTATTTTCTAATCATATTTGTATTTTTCTGAAACTCAATTGTCATTTTTCTCTCCCATTTTGTGGAATATCTGCAAAGTCTCCATTAGTCCATTTTTCCTCTCAGCCACATTGATTTTCACACTTGAGCCCTATTTTTCTTTTTTAATAAATTTCTCTCCACTGAACTAAAAAATAAATCAATGATTTCCTCCTTCAGAAACCAATAGTACTGATGGTTGAGAAATTAACTTTTCAGTCATTGACAGGTGTCTTTGGCTTGACACTGAGTCTGCTTTTTATGAAAATGCCCATTAAGGTCTGGGATATGGGGCTTTGTAGAATAAGGCCTGGGACCTTTGAGAACCAGGGACTTTATGCAAGTTAGAAAGTATTGCTGAGTTTCAGAAACTTGGTAGAGGAGAAAAGCATCTCAAAGCCAATGAGCACTCTGCATGAGAGGCAGGCCACTGACCCATTTCCCAGGGCTCAGGCTATAGCAATTCCACATCCCATAAACATGCAAATAAGTCAGTTGATTTGGGAGTCATGAACAAAGTTGTGCCTTGATGAAATTCCAGCAAGTTTGAACTATCGCTCACGTACTTTGGCTCTGAGGAATAAGCCTGAATTCAATTGCTTTGAAATGGGTTCTCCTTTCCTTCCCTAAACCTGTACTATTTGTTTTCTGCAATCTCTCCCTGTGAATCCTGATTTCGGCTTTCTGAGAAAAAACAGGTCAGGCCCATGTAATATATGAGAAGAAGGCCTCCATTCAGGCCTCATGCTTTTTGGGTCTGCAAATTATTTTGGTCTTGGAGAGTGTTGATGTTCTAGAGACCAAAGTACATATACTCTTTCATTTAAATACAATAAACTGCATATGTTTAAAGTATACGATTGAGTAAGTGTTGTCATATGCATACATACATGAAACCATCTTCTCCAAGTTTCATGTGAACATTTCCACATCACCCCCAAAAGTTTCTTCGTTCCCCCTTGTGATCCTCCCTCTTATTCCTCTCAGCCCCTCACTCACCCACCATCCCATCCCCAACTAACCACTGATCTGCTTACTCTCCCTACAGATCAGTGTGCATTTTTTCTAGTATTTTATATAAATGTAATCATATGGTAAATATTTTTTCTGGTTCCTTTCACTTGGTGTTTTGTTGGGCTTATCAATAGTCCCTTTCTTTTACTCCTGAGTTATATTTCATTGAATGAATGGACCACAATTTGTTTATCAGTACCCTTGGTAGTGAGCTTTCGACTTGATTCTCATTTGGGGCTATAACAATTAAAGCTTGCCTTGTTTTGTTTCGGGCAGTCAGGGATCACGTATTGTGTCTGATTTTTTTTTAAATTGTTTCAGGAGGTGGAAAAGTTTGTGTGTGTGGTAAATTTAGTCTTTATTACTTTATCTTAGCCAGAAGTGGAAGTTCCACATAGATTTCAAACATACTATTGAATACATTTTTATTGTACCATAAATACTGCTCAGAAATTCCCATTATTGAATTTTAATGATTTCTATGTAATGTGGTTGAAACAACATATTTGTCAAACTGTTTCATTTTTCTCTAGGAAACACAAAAAGGCTACAAGCCCCAAGTATATTTGCATCTAGGTAGCACCATGTGACTAGCTCACACGGCCAATAAACTGGACAGAAGTAGCGGAGGCCATTTTTACACCTGACTTGAAATTATCTTATGATCCATTACTGTATCTCTCTCACACACACCCATGCAAATGAAAGGAGACATCTCCGAGATTGTTTAGACACATTACAGAAGGAGCTCGGAATCCTGAGTTCCACCTTGGAGAAAGGATACTCAGGAAAAGTACCCAAATGGGAGCGTGGCTATTGGACTCTGTATGAGTGAGACATCAGTACTGACTGTGATAAGGCTGGGTTGTTACCGATGAATAACAAAGCCTACTCTAATACCTATGGTGTGTGGTTCGGTGGTCACTATTGTGAAATTATGTTTTTTAAACAGCATGGATTTGGGCCCAGGGGACATTCGGCAATATCTGGAAATATTTGTGAATGTCACAACTGGAGAAGGGTGCTACTGGCGCCTGGTGGATAGAGGTCAGGGATCCTGCTAAACATCCTCCATTACATAGTGTATCTCTGAACGACCAAGAATTATGTGGCCCAAAGTGTCAATAGTGTCAAAGTTGATAAACCCTGATATATAAATACTCATATGTATCATAAAATGCATTTAATTTGCATATGGTGTTTCCCAAAGTGACAAACTATTCTGAACATGGTTGAAAGCCTGTAGGTGAATATAATTCAGATATTTTCATGCTGTATGAAGTAGGTAAGCCACAGTTGTCTGTGGAGGACATCGATGATGAGATACTTGTGCTTGATTTTGAGCCCCAACAATGCCAGAACTCTAGGTGTTCCCTCCACATCCTATGTTGCTTCTTGCCTCTCTTTCTTGGCTCGAGCTATTTGCTTTTTCTGGAATGCATTTCTCCCTCCTCCTTTGACATTAATTTTTGTTCCTTCTATAGCGAGTCTTCCATAAAACCCTCTTCTCAGCTGAATTAGCCATTTCTCCCTGGGGTTCCAGAATGATGCATTTTTTGTGCAGCAATCTTTGTTACATTCTGGTAGCTGCAACTACCCCTCTGTAGCTATGGTTTACCTGGTGTCAACGGGGAAAACAAAAGAAGACAAACTAGTTTGGTTTTAAATATTTAAAGGCACACATTTCTTCAAAGTTCTACTTGACATTATTACAGTATCTGTTATAATGACTCAAGCTCAGCTCAAAATAATATATTTTTCAGACAGTTATATATATATAACACTTCTTTCCTAATTTTTCCACCTCTGTAACAAACCACAGACCCAAATAATCATCTGGGGACACAATGGAGAAAGAGAAAGCAAATACAATCATTACCTCAATTGTCATCCCATGATCGTATTTTCTTTTTCTTGCTCTTGACATCTTGTGACACAGAGTACCTGCTAATGTGGGAAACTTTTCAGTTCTCCAGGCATTTTTATACAAAGGACATTGCCTCATTAATATTCCACATTAAAAAGACCCCCATAGTACTTAAAATCTATGAAGCCATTTTACCTACCTATATACTAATCATATAAAGGAGTCTAGGGAGAAATAAAAAATCATGGAATAAAAAGGAGAGGAATATGGACCTCTACAATGTAACTACAATGTAATGTGGGTCCCCAGGGTATGTACCTAGCACCCATTAAGTATTACATTATGGTCATTCATCCATGAGCTATCTGTCCCACTAGACTATAACTTCCTAGCACCATTTATATAATCTCTCTGTGTCTTTAGCACCTAGTACAGAGACATTGTAGGTGTTTTCAATTTGAGAATGATCATGAGTGAATTAATAAATTGCATTAATACAGTCATTGAGCACATATTTACTGAGCCTCAAACACTGTTCTAAAAGCTTAGTATACAACAAAGAGCAAAATAAAGATTCATGCCCTGTGGCATTTATATTCTAGTAGAGGGAGATTGATAAAAAGTAATAAAAAATAAAATGAGTAAATTGTATGGAATGTTAAAAGGTGGTTATTACTGAAGAAAACTAGAAAAACGTTAGGGAGACTGATAGCACTGTGCTGGAGATTTAAGATATTGTACTATTAAAAAGGATGTTCAAAGTTGACCTGATCGTGAAGGTGAGATTTAATCAGAGACTGAGAAAAATGGAGGAAGGTGGCAAGGCTCTAAGTTAGGAATGGCTTACTGTATTCACATTGGAGCAAGGAGTCCTGTGTGGCTGGTGGAGTGAGCAAGGGTGAGCAGCTGGGGAGGTCACAGAAATAATGGGAAGGGGTCATGCAGAGTCCCTGTTGTAGTTTGCTAGGCTGCTATAACAAATGCTATACAATGTGTTGGTTTATACAGCAATGATTTATTGGCTCAGGTTTCAGGGACTAGAAATTCAAAATCAAGGCTTCAGCAAGGTCACACTTTCTCCCAGGGTCAGTAGCATTCTGGTGCTGGCTTACCATAATTCTTGGGGGCTCTTTGGCTTATAACTCTGCCTCCGTCACAGGGCAGTATCCTTGGTCTCCACCTGGAGTGTGCTCTTCTGGTTTCTGCTGACTTCTAGCTCCTGATTCCCATGTAGGCTTCTCTCACTTACTGTGTTCAAATTCCTTCTTCTTATAAAGGGCTCCAGTAATCTATATTAGTCAAGGTTCCCCTGAGAAATAGAACCAACACACACATGTAAATATTAAGAGATTTGTTAAAGGAATGACTGTGGAGATTGGAAAGCCTAAATTCCATAGGGGAGGCCACAAGTAGGAAAGTCCAATACAAGTGAAGGTGAATTCCCCAGGAGAAGATGGATGGCTGAAGTAGAGGCAGAAAGTCTTCCTTCTGACTTTTGAAATCCTCAGTTCTTGCTTTAAAATCTCCAATGACTGGATGAAGATACTACCCACATTGCTGAGGGCAATCTCCTTTATTGACTGTAGATGCAATTCTTTGTAGACATAATCAACTGATTATAGATGCAAATCCATTTACCGGATACCCTCACATTAATAATCAGGCCAGGGCTTGTTTGACCAAAGAACTGGGCAAAATAACCTAGCCAAGTTGACACAGGAAATTAATCATCACATTCCACCCTTGGTCTTCCTAGCACCCATACACATCTCCTTAAACCATACTTAATCTCCAAATAAAGATAATATATTCTTACTTTCATTTCACATAATACAACTGTCATGTTTACAAGGAGACATGCTCTGAATCTTTCCCCAGGATAAGATGCATGTCCACTCTTAGCCTTAATATCCCATAACTTAAATCCCATGACATAAGCTTAATACAACATATGTTATATGGAATACAACATATGGAAAAGAGAAGGAAAACCAAAGTGTTTGTTTTGTATATATACACAAACATATTCATAACAAAATAAGGAAAAAATATTCATGACCATTGCAGTCCTCATTTCTACAACTGGTTAAATGGTTGTAACTAGTATTTATAATACCTGCTTCCACTACATATTCCATAGTTCCTTTACCTTCAGCAAACATCTCAGCTGGCCATGGTTCTTTGACTGGTGGGATGATGCAAAACCTTCATTCCTGAAAGGCCTTAGACATTGGTAGTTCTGCCTATATCAGGTTATTGTAGTTTTCTATTGACTTGAAGCACAGGGCTTGATAGTACTAAGAGATACCCTAAAGGATTTCCTGTCCTATTTCTCCTTAGTAATCAGAATCAATCACTCAGTTGGATCATACTTTAACCAAAAATAACTTCAATCAAAGGTCCTATTTACAATAGATTCACACCCTCAAGAATGGGGATTATTATTATGAACATATCGTTTGAGGGGATATAATTCAATCTATCATGGCCACTTTGGTAATTGGAATGGTTTTAGCTTTGAACATAAGTTTAAAGGGGGTCTTTGGGCAGGGGAATGACATGATCAAACTTATATTTTAAAAGGATACCTCTGATACCTGTGGGAAGAAGACAAGGAAGGAAGCAGGGAGGGCTGTTAAATGTCACTCCTAACCAGCAGGCTTCTCCATCTGTTACTGTTATTTATCAGTTGCCCAAACAAAATGCATTTTCAGATTTGAGACTTTTTTTAAATACAGCTGGGAGGGATGTAATCAGACCACTATGACTGAAATTAAGAATATCAGCTGAGGAGTCATATCCTATTCCTTTTTATTCCAGGTATATCTTACTTGGTCATCACCATTACCTATACATGTAAAGAGTTATATATATTAAGATTAAAGAAATAGATATTGCTAATAGAAAAGATATTGGTAAAAAAAATAACATGATATATGCTTTTGGAAGATATAGACAACTACATACATTTGCAATATTTTTTCAATGTGAGCAAGTTGGGGCTCCTTAGGGCAGAGAAATTATTACTTTATTTTTTTCTAACTTTATTTTATGTTAGGACTGCATAGATGAGACTATTACCAAACTGAACCAAATACTACCAAAGTAAGCCAATTCTGTGATACAGGATCGATTGCCAAATCTCAAGTCCAGGTTTTCTGAGTGTCTTACTCTTTTTACATATATCACATCATGAATGTGCCAAATAGAAGGGATGTAAAGAAATTGCCAAACTCTAAGAAACTCATGTGATATAGAAGCAATGGGAGTAAAAAACAACGACAACACGTTGATTATTTAATTAGTTTCAGAAATATAGTGTATCAAGTTAGATTATTGAAAAATAGGTGGAATAAAATGAGGTACAGGCCTGGCCATATAGCCCAGTGGATAGGGCGCCAGCATACCACATGGGAGGCCCCAGGTTCGGTTCCTGGGGACCTCTCCTAGCGGGCAGACCACCTTGAGAATGGCAAGCCGCCATGGGCGGGCCAGAGCCGCTGTGGACAGGGCAAAAAGCTGCCACGGATGGGGCAAAGCCACCACGGGCAGGGCAGGTTGCCCGCGGATGGAGCACAGCCAGCCACCCGCGAACTGAAGCAGAGCCGCCATGAATAGAAGCAGAAGCCGCCCACAAGCAGGGAAAGCCGCACCTGTGCAGTGACCGGCCTCCTCACGTCCCCACAACAGGGGGGAGGGGAGATATGTAATAAAATAAAATAAATCTTTAAAAAATAAAATAAAATAAAATGAGGTACAGCCAGAATGGATGCTTTTTAAAACTTATTACTTGTAAATTATGAGTTGGCTTTTGAGTGTTTGAGTAGGAAGTAGCCATTGGAAAGTGAATTGAACTGACAGAGACTTCCTGGGAATAAAAGAAAATAAAATTATTACATGCATAGAATAAATCTAGGCTTCTTGAGAAATTACCTAACAAAAATTTCTGTGTCCCAGGGAGAAAACTAAGTTTCCAAGAAGCAGAATCACTCAGAGACAGTCATTCAGCTGGTAGGGTGAAAATCAAGGTCATCCAAAGCTAACTTCTATAAAGGACTAAAACACAAGATAACTGGGCCTAAAGAGTCCAGAAGAAGAATGGCCCCTCTATTACTCGGGGTTCTCTAGGGAAAAAGAAACAATAGGAGATATCTTTAAATAGTATGAGAGTTTATAAAATTGTCTCACATGACCGTGGAGATACATAAGTCCCAATTCCATAGAGCAGGCTGAAAGTCAGAGACTCCGATGAAGGGTCTCAGTGAGTTACCCAGGAGATGCTGGCTGTCTGAACACTGAAATCACTTCTCCTTTTATGACCCTCAACCGATTAGATGAGACAACCCTTTTTGCTGATATTGCAGTTTCCTCAATTGATTGTAGATGTAAGCAGCCATCTATGCAATCAACCCACTATGGTTAAAGTCTATGAAATGCCCTTGTATTACAATTAACTCAGTGTTTCCTTGACCAAACAACTGGGCAATATTACCTGGCCAAGTTGACACATTAGCCTAACCATCACAATCCACCCCTTGGCAAATTGGAAGCCATACTTAATCTCTAAATAAAAACAATAACAGACATTTTTTTGCCTAACAATACTCATCTATCCTGTATCCAACTGGAAATGCACTAACTTTCTCCAGAATAGTGTGCAAGCCCCTGGGTACTATTCAGTCTTAAACATGACATCCTTAAATGCTATGACATTAAACAGAAACAACTTAGGTCATATGATAAGGGAAAAAGATAGGGATGAAAACAAAGATATTGGTTTTATGTACATATACAAACATTCTCAAAACAAAACAAGGAAAAATGTTAATGACCATTTCAACCTCATTTCTGTAACTGGTCACATGGTCAAAGTTCATATTTATCACTACCTTCTTCTACTACCCATTCCATGTTCCCTTTACCCTTAGCAAGTACCTCAGCTGTCCATGGTTCTTTGCCTGGTGGGGTGCCCCAACAGTTCAGTCCTGAATATTCTGAGCCATTGTTAGTCCTGCCTGGATTAGGTTTTTGCAGTTTTCCATTGGCTTTAATCACAGGGCATGGCAGCACTAGGAGATACACTAGGGGATTGCCTTTATTCCAGGCAAATTCATCTTTGCCTACATTGTGTAGTTGCAGTTCTATTTCCCCTTGATAGGATCAATCACTCCAACCAATACAGTAATTCCATTCTTTGCCTGTTGATTCAGAGGCATAAGAAGCCCAAAGTGGCCACGTGGCAGTTTTAACCTCTAGTTCATTGGAAACATTGTGTTTCCTGGTGGAAACACTCCTCCTTTTGAAACTAAGACGTATAGACCAGAAGAGCTTAAGGTCGCAGGGACATGAAGCAAAAATTTTCCTAGTGTATCAGTAGAGGTAATAGTGAGTGGTACCACTCCCATTTCCACTCGCATTCTTGGAGCTGTGAATCCTGGTTATGGGAGAAACAGCAACATAGAGTGGATTCTGATTAAGAGCATACACAGCCTCCTGCGGACCACTGCCCCAGCCCTGCAGGGTATTGCCACCTACTTGGCACCATAACTGAGTCTTCAAAAGGCCATTCCAGCATTATATCAATACAACTGCTTCAAGATGATGGGGGACATGGTAAGATGAGCGACATCCATGAGCATATGCCCATTCTCACACATCATTTGCTGTGAAGTGGCTTCCTTTATCAGAGGTAACGTTGTGTCAAATATCATTGTGGTGGATAAGGCATTCAGTAAGTCCACGGATGGTAATTTTGGAAAAGCATCGCGTGCAGGGAAGGCAAATCCATATCCTGAGTATGTGTCTATTACAGTTAGAACAATTGCTGCCCCTTCCATGATGGAAGTGGTCTAATGTAATAAACCTCCCACCAAGTAGCAGGCTGATCACCTCAGGGAATGGCACATTTGGGGACTGAATGTAGGTCTCTGCTGCTGCCAGTTGTGCACTCAGCAGTGGCTGTAGCCAAGTCAGCCTTGGTGAGGGGAAGTCCATGTTGCTGAGTCCATGTATAACCTCCATCTCTAACATCATGGCCACTTTGTTCATGAGCCCATTGGGCAATGACAAGAGTGGCTGGGGAAAGAGGCTGACTGGTATCCACAGACTGGGGAATCTTATCTACTTGATTATTAAAATCTTCTTCTGCTGAAGTTACCTTCTGGTGAACATTCACTTGGGACATAAATATTTTCATGTTTTTTGCCCATTTGGAAAGGCCTATCCACATGCCTCTTCCCCAGACCTCTTTGTTACCAATTTTCCAATCATGTTCTTTCCAGGTCCCTGGCTATCCAGCCAAACCATTGGCAACAGCACATATATCAGTGTACAACATACCTCTGGCCATTTCTCCTTCCAAGAAAAATCAACAAGCAGGGGCACTGCTCAAAGTTCTGCCCACTGGGAGGATTTCCCTCTCACCATTTTCCTTCAGGGACATCCCAGAAAGGGTTGTAGTGTTGCAGCTGTCCCTTTCTGGTGGTACCTGCATATTATGCAGAACCATCTGCAAACCAGGCCTGAGTTTTCTCTTCCTCAGTCAACTGGTAGTAAGAAACTCCCCAGGAGGTCATAGCTATGGGATGGAAAGAGTGGTGACCATGGACATTTGGACCACCACCTATTGTAACTTACTTGTCTTTTCAGGACCCACTCATGCCTACCTCATATATACTAGTTCCAATTTGTGATGGGATGCTGCTGTGCATGCCCAACTTTATGGTTTGGTGGGTCAGACAATACCCAGCTCATGATAGGCAATTCAGGTCTCATGATAACTTAGTGGCCCATGGTTAAGCATGCAGGCTCTACTAAGGCCAAGGAGCAGGCCAAAAGCTGTTTCTCAAAAGGAGAGTAGTTATCTGAAGAGAATGGCAGACTTTGCTCTCAAATCCTAAGAGTCTGCATTGTGATTCCCCTATTGGGGCCTGCTGAAGGCTCCAGATGGCATCTATATTTGCCACTGACACTTCCAGCACCATTGGATCTGCTTGATAATATGGCCCAAGTGGCAATGCAGCTTGCACAGCAGCCTGGACTTGTGGCAGAATCTCCTCTTGTTCTGGTCCCTACTCAAAACTAGCAGCTTTTCTGGTCACTCAGTAAATGGGTGGAGTATTCCCCCCCCCCCAAATGGGGAATATATTGTGTCCAAATTCCAAAGAGGCCAACTAAGCATTGTTCTTCTTTTTTGGTCATAGGAGGAACTAAATGCAACAGCTTATCCTTTACTTT
>PVKH010009653.1:0-18692 GCA_004027955.1 Chaetophractus vellerosus
TCCTCTCTGCTTCTCTCCAATCTCTGCTTCTACTTGAGACCACCCCCACCGAGGGGTGGGGCTCAACGTCTCACTGACGTGGCAATTAATGCCCTACTCATAACTTAATCATGCCCAGATGAACAGATGAGCTTACAAACATAATCTAATTTATATTTTTGGAATTCATAATTAATTCAAACTCAAACCATTACAACATCTTTACCCCCTTTGAAGTTAATTGCCTAGAGCAGGTGTTCTTAACCTTTTTTGATACACAGACCCCCTTTGCCATCAGGTGAAAACCACATACCCCTTACTAAGTCCACACTACACTGTGTATCATTTAAAAATTATATCACACCTGCACCAACACGTCCCCACAAGAATACTGTTTTTTTGAATTTTAATTCCAGCTCATGGACCCCTTGTTAAGAACCTCTGGCTTAGGCAAATTATATATGAGTGAATGTTATATGTGTCTCTTCCAGGAAGAACCCTTTCAGGATCATTGCAGGATTCACCACTTTCCTTTTTCCCTGCTATGGGGGAAAGTTAGGACATGCTCACTCACCCTGTATTCCTGATGGGAAATATGGAGCACAGCCCTTGGTCACTAATGATAGACATGTAGTGTGAACGAGAAATTAATCTTTGTTTTCTTAAGCTGCTAAGATTTTAGAGTTTTTATTACCAGAGTCTAACTTAACTCATTCTTTCAGATATATCTGCTAAAAGCAGTTTGAAAACCACTGCCCTAAAAAAAAAACTACTTCAGAGTTTTGTGCGTAGTTAAGGCTTGGTAATGTCCATTTATCTTTTACAGTCTTGGTAACTAGAGCTATCTTTTGTGAAAATGATCCCGCCTGTTGTGTTAAAGACTTCCTTCTTTGTGCTATTCCATATTATAGAAGATACTTGAGAAGATTGTCTGCCTATCATGTCTTTTGGAGGAATTGTCCCTTTTCTTTCTATGTACATAGTTGTGGAGGTACAATGATACTGAAATAGGAGAGACACACAAAGTTGAGAGAGTGAATTCTTTCTGGGGAGTTAATTCTGGAACCAAGAGAGTTGAATAAGCCCTTTTGAGCAAAAGCCTTGAGTGTAACATGTCAAACTTGGGACCTGTTACTTACCATTTTTCTTATGTAGATGCCTGCAAAGCAGAGGAAGCCAGTTCCATTTACAGGGAGAACAAAGTAGATGCATAACAGGGATAGAAGAAGAAATTCAGAAGTATTTGAGTTCCTGGGTTCAGGGTTTTCTTGGCCACATCTAAAGTAGCCAAACAATGGCTCGCAGGCCAAATCTGGCCTGCTGCCTGCTTTTGTAAACAAAGTTTTATTAGAACACAGTCACAGCCATTTGTTTACTTATTGTCTGTGGTTGTTTTCATGCTAGGATGGCTCAGTTGAGTAGCTAAAACAGAGATCTTATGATATGCAAAGCCTAAAATATTTACAGAAAATGTTTGTTGACCCCTTAAAAATGTATATTTTCACAATTTACATATAAATATATACAAATTGATAAGTACACATACATAAATGTAAAAAATATATTTGTGGATATATATATTCAGAAATAAATACAATTTTCATGTGTGGTGTTGCTCAGTCAAAGAGTTTGGAGAGCACTGCTAAAGGCAGTAAAGAGTCTCTTGAAATGGTCAAGGCAATGATGTAATCAGAGTAGCTGGACAGTCCTGGTGTCAGTTTGAATGTTTGTATGTGAGGACACAGGAGAAGTTAGTATGAGGGTTTTCTAATTCAGACCAAAAAATATAACTGGGTAGGAGAAGTGGCAGTTGAGATGGAAAGGAAGGGCTCATGCAGGGACTCAGATGTGGCCTTTCAGCAGCAGATGACAAACTCCAGGTTTGGAGGAACAGATTGTTTGGCTACAAGAAACCATCAATAACGATTTATGTGATCATCTCTTCTTGGACAAGACCCCATTCCAACCAAGTTATTAATACACACATTATTCTTCTTAAAGAAATAGAGAAATGCATTCCAGATTGCCAAAGAAAGGAATTCCCCATGATTTATACTGAAATGTTTCTGTGACTTTTATTTTTTTCTTCAATCATCCATCTTCAAGAAATACTAAAGACAAATATTTCATGAATCCAGAGGTGCTTCTGGCCAGCATCTGGAGATGATCTTGAGAATACAAATCTGTTATCATTTTTCACCATGGGCCTCAACTGTCAGAACATCCAATAAACATCACCAGCCAGAGGGCTGGAGAGGGGCAGAGAGCGTACAGAAATGAGGGTGTGTTCTCCCTTTCCTCCCCCAAATGTACTTTTCATAACCCCACTCCACCCTTTTTCCTAAAAAACATTTGAATGCTATTTAAAGAAGCTCCTATTGCTGATACTCTCCAAGTGTGAGATGTCTTATTAAACTGTCTTGTGAGGTGGCAACTTGGAGTAGTGGAATGCCTATGAGCGATGAAGTCAGTTAAGATCTGGGTCTGATTCTTGGTTCTACCATTTAGTAGCTGTGAGACATCAAAATTCCTTAGCCATGCTGAACGCTATTTCCATATCTGCAAAATGGACTTGTTTGTGAAATGGTAATGTAGGTGAAACTATTACACGGTGTTTGACACAGCTTAGAAAAAAAGTTTTCCTAAATATCATTACAAAACCAGGTTCTCATGTTACCACCAAACATTCACCAGAATGCTTAAAATGAAATAGAAAATACCAACTATTGGTGAGACTACAGAGCAACTGCTGGTTAGAGTGTAAAATTGGTACAATCCATTTTGGCAGTATGTACTAGAGCTGAACTTACACATATACCAGAACTCAGCAATTCACTCCAAGGTATATACCCAAAAGACATGCTTACATATATTCACCAAAACATGTACCAGAATGTTCAAAGACACACTACTCATAGTAGCATGGAACTGGAAACTACACAAATGCCCACCAATATACATAGTGCAGAGGTTAGCAAAAATTTTCTGTTAAAGGCCAGATAGTAATTATTTTAGACTTTGCAAGCTAAGAGGCAAAATTGAGGAAACCTGCATCACTGCTATTTTAGTTCACGAAGCTGAAGTGCAAAGCTATGACAGCCATGCATGAGGTCTACTCAACTCTGCTGTTGTAGCACCAAGGCAGCCACAGATAATATATATATGAATGAACATGGTGTATACCAATAAAATTTACTTATGGACACTAAAATTAGAATTTCATATAATTTTCATGTGCCATTAAATATTACTCTTCTTTTTTTTTTAACCATTTAAAAATGTAAAACCTTTCTTAGCTCACAGGTCATACAGAAATAGATGGCTGGCCAGATCTGGCCCATAAACCATCATCTATCAACTCTTGGTATAGTGGATAAGTAAATTATGCTACATTCACACAATGGAATATTATATAACCATAAGAATGAACAAACTACAGCTGCACAAGGTAGTAAGGATGAATCTCGCAGCATAATAAGTGAAAGAAGCCAGGCACAAAAAAAAGCATAAGATTCCATTTATATGAACTACAAAAACAGGCATAACTAATCTATACTTTTACAAGTCAGCACAGTGGTGACTTTGTGGGGGCTAGTGAGAGAATGGGGGAGTAAGGGCTTTCTGGAGTGAATGATAATGTCTGTTTCTTCATTTGTGTGCTGGTTACTTAGGTTTGTTCAGTTTACAAAAATTCAACAACCTCCGTAATTATATGTGCACTTTTCTGTATGTATATCATACTTAAAAAATCAGTTTTTAAAAGTTCTTTTCTTTCAGTAAAGACCTTCTGTATTTAACATCTAGCCAATTTTAACAAGCTTCTAGCCACTCTTCCCCACTTTAATTATGTTATAATCACCTGAGAATCTGAAACAGCAGTTTGTCCTTTGGTTTAGTGGAAAGAGCATTCAATGTACAGAGACTAGATGCCTGTACTCAAAAATGAAAACCTGAGTTTATTTCCACTATGTATGAACTGTGTAAGAACTCAGGGTAATCATTATTAATTAGTAATAAGCAATTAATGATTATTAGTAATAACTAAGGTCTAAGCAGTACCTTTCCATGGCTGCCAGAGCCATCTTCATCCCCATAGCCAGCCCTGGTCTCCTGGAAGCCCCATCCATGTCAGATACCTGGGCTTCCTGCTTGCAGGGAAAGGGGGATCTGACAGACTGGGGTATCTCAGGCAGGGAGAAATAAAATGAATCGGGGGTTAGTATGAAAAAGAAGGGATCCATACAAGTGAGAGGAGAATTAATTTTCTCTACGGAAAACTTGGGGGAACCAGGGGTACTTGTAATAATCAATCATGCTATTTTACCGAGCATATATATAAAGAATGTGCTCTGCACAATGCAAAGCATTTGATGCAGAAAATCCGGAGTGATAGACTCATGCAATGGAAGAGACTTGAGTACCCATTTAAGTCCTTCTCATAGTTCAGGAATCGCCTCTCTAACACCTCAGGTGAGTTCAGTATCCCCTAACACACCTCCAGTGATGGCAAGCTTACCACTTCAGTCATCTTCTTGGTTGTTGGACAGCTATAGTTGATAAAAAACATCCCTCTTAAGTTGAATTCAAAATGCCCCCCCTTTAATTTCTGAAGTCACTTCAGTAAGACTTCTTGTGCCCTCATTTATTAATCTTTTATTATTGAAGATAGTTATCATTGTTTTTGAAATAATATTGGAGAAGGAGACTATCTAAGCCTTTTATTCTCTGCCTATAAACTGATTGCTAGAGTTTCTTTATGAACTCTATGAAACCATCAAAATGTCATGAAACAATTCTTAAATAAAAGAGAAATCCATATAAACAAGAAGACAATGTGTTCACTCTGATGTGTTTGTTGTACATTTCCTCTGGAGCTCATTGAGACTCAGGAGTCAGGGGACCATCTGCTGAACCATTGCACATTTATTCTGAAATGAAACAGGCTATTGCTGATTAGAAGCATGCTTCTCCAGATGAAACAATACAATCTCCCCAACATTTCCCCACCATTAGCAATTCCTAATGTTGACTGGACATGTCAATACAACCCTCACTCTCCATCAGGAAAGAAACAAAACAGGCACAACGGTTCACAGCACAAGAGGGATTCTTTATATGTGTAACTAGCATACACTAAGTACTTCCTTTGTGTTGGCATTCGTGATAGGTGCTTTCACATATATTATTTTATTTAATTTTCACAGCAACAGTTTGCGGTAGATTTTACTAACTCTATTCCAGATGAGGAAATCTGAGCTTTGACGAAATCAAGTGACTTGTTCAAGGTTTCCTTGCAGGTAAATGGGTGAACTAGGGCCTCCTGACTCAGTCCATTACTCTGCTTACTCTATCAGCTAGAGGGAAACCTCTTAACAAAAGTCCCTCACAGTACTTGCTACAGCAATGGTGCCAAAAACTATGTAATCAGTCAATAAACACATATCGACTCTTTACTGTGTTGGAATAATATGAGTGACAACACAGATATGGACCCCTTTCATGTAGCTTTTCACCCAGGGAGGAGGGCAGAATTAAATGTAAGATAATTAAAATGAGCTAAGTGTTGGGTAGGAGAAGCTATGAATGCCAATTAGTTAACATTTTTTTTTCATTTTAAAAGCAATTTATTGAAGTATATCATTTATACAAGAACATACATAAACAATAAGTGTATAAGTCTTGAATTTATAAAACAAATATGCATAACATCCTACTGGGCTTCTACACATCACCACACAACAAATACCTTACATTGTTGTGAAACATGTTTTTTTTTTTTAAAGATTTATTTTTTATTTATTATATTCCCCCCTTTTTGCTTGTTCTTGCTGTGTTCATTTTTTTTTTTTTTTTGCATTCTTCTGTGTCTGCTTGTCTCCCCCCGCTGCGGCATTCCGCCAAGTCAGCTCACTGCACGGCGGCTTACCCTGCTCTGCGGTGGCTTGCCCTGCCCTGTGGCGGCTTTGCCTTGCCCACGGTGGCTTGCCTTCTCAAGGTGGCTTGCCTTCTTGAGGCGGCCCCAGGAACCAAACGTGGGGCCTCCCATGTGGTAAACCGGGAGGTAAACCAATTGAGCTACAGCCGGTTCCCGAAACATGTTTAACAAATTACAAAAGAGCATAGTCAAAGTATTACTACTAACTATAGTCCATATCTTACATTTGGTATATTTCCCCCCACCCCACCCTATTATTTTTTTGTTCATAAACCATACAATCCATCCAAAGTGTACAATCAATGGCATTCAGTAAAATCACAGAGCTGTGCACTCGTTACCCCAATCAGCACTAAAGCATCTTCTTTATGCCAAAAAATTAAAAAATAAGAAACAGACCACTGTCATACCCATATGTTAGCACCACTAATTACAAATCCTATGATGTGCTTTCACTATTTTTATTCATTTCCAAACATTTACAAACAACCTTTTACCAATTCTGCACAGATTAAACCTCAGTTTCCATTCTATAACCACATTCTATTCTCTGGTGACTTATATTCTAGCTATTAACTCCTTGAGTTTGCTAATTATATTCAGTTCATAATAGCAAAATTAAACAATTTTTGTCCTATTGTGCTTAGCTTGCTTCACCCAACATAATGTCCTCCAGGTTCATCCATGCTGTCAAATGCTTCATGACCTCATTTCTTCTTATGGCTGAATAATATTCCATTGTGTATATATATCAGTTTTTTAATCCATTCGCCAGTTGATGGACACTTGTGTTGTTTCCATCTTTCTGTAATTGTGAATAATGTCACTATGAACATCGGTGTGCAGATGTCTGTTTGTGTCACTGCTCTTAGTACTTCTGGGTATACCTAGGAAAGGTATTGCCAGGTCACATGGTAGAGCTATAACTAACTTCTTTGGAACCACCAAACAAACATCCACAGTAGGTATACCATTCTACATTCCAACCAACCATGAATAAGGATTCCTATCTCTCCACATCTATTCCAACACTTGTAGTATTTTTCTGTTTTGTTTTTTAAATAGTGGCCATTCTAGTAGCTGTGAAATGATATCTCTTGATTTTTATTTCCCTAATAGTCAGTGATGCTGAACATTTTCTTCATGTATTTTTTCACCATTTGTGTTTCTCCTTTAGAAAAATGTCTATTTAGGTCTTTTGCTCATTTTCAATTAGGTCATTTGTCTTTTTATTGTTGAGTTGTAGGATATCTTTATATTTCATGGATATTAGACCCTTGTCAGATGTGTGATTTCCAAATATTTTCTCCCATTGAGTAGGCTGCCTTTTCACCCTCTTCACAAAGTCCTTTGAGGTGCAGAAGTGTTTAATTTTGAGGAGGTCCCATTTATCCATTTTTTTTTCTTTTGTTACTTGTGCTTTGCATATAAGGTTTAAGAGACCTCCTCATACTATAAGTTCTTGTAGATACTCCCCTACATTATTTTCTAGGAGTTTTGGGGTACTAGCTTTTATGTTTAGCTTTTTGATCCATTTTGAGTTGATTCATGTATAGGGAGTGAGATAGGGGTCCTCTTTCATTCTTTTGGTTATGGATATCCAATTCTCCCACCACCGTATTTTGAAGAGACTTTTCAGTTCCGGAAAAATGGATATGCTAAGCTTATCAAAAATCAGTTGACCATAGAGGTAAGGGTCTATATCTGGACTCTACATTTGATTCCAATGATCAATGTGTCTATCTTTATGCTAATACCATGCTGTTTTGACCACTGTCGCTTTATAATATACTTCAGGATCAGGAACCATGAGTTCTCTGACTTCGGTCTTCTTTTTTCAGATGTTTTTAGCTATTTAAGACCACTGTCCCTTCCAAATAAATTTGGTAATTGACTTTTCTATTTCTGTAAAGTAGGCTGTTGGAATTCTGATTGATATTTCATTGAATCTATACATCAATTTGGGAAGAAGTGACATCTTCATAATGTTTAGTTTTCCAATCCATGAACACAGAATGTCCTTCCATTTATTTAGGTATTCTTTGACTTCTTTTAACAGTGTTCTGTAGTTTTCTGAATATAGATCCTTTACATTCCTGGTTAAATTAATTCCTACATATTTGAGTCTGTTTTTTAGTTTGCTATTGTAAATAGAATTTTTTTCTTGATTTCCTCCTCAGATTGCTCATTACTAAAGAAACACTGCTGATTTTATGTGTTTATCTTGTATCCTGCCATTTTGCTGAATACCTTTATTAGCTCTAATAGCTCTGTTGTAGATATTTTGGGGTTTTCTAAATATAGGATCATGTCTTATGCAAATCGTGAGAGTTTTACTTCCTCTTTTCCAATTTGAAGGCCTTTTATTTCTTTCTCTTGCCTAATTGTTCTAGCTGGAACTTCTACCATAATGTTGAATAACAGTGGTGACAGTGAGTATCCTTGTCTTGTTCCTGATCTTAGAGGGAAAGCTTTCAATCTCTCCCCATTAAGTATGATGTTGGCTGTGGGACTTTCATATATGCCCTTTTTTATGTTGAGGAACTTTACTTCTATACCTATTTTATGAAATGTTTTTACCAAGAAAGGATACTGGGTTTTTATTTATTTATTTATTTTTTTAATTTATTACATATCCCCCCTTTCTGCTTGTTCTTGCTGTGTTAATTTTTGCGTTCTTCTGTGTCTGCTTGTCTCCCCCCGCTGTGGTGACCCGCTGAGTCAGCTCACCGTGTGGCGGCCTGCCTGCTCGCGGGGGCTTGCCCTGCCCACGGGGGCTTGCCTTCTCAAGGTGGTCTGCCCACTCAAGGAGGCCCCAGGAACCGAACCCAGGCCCTCCTATACCGATTGGGCTACAGCCAGCACCGGATACTGGGTTTTGTTAAATGCCTTTTCTGCATCAGTTGAGATGGTCATGTGTGTTTTTTCCCCTTTGATTTGTTAATGTGGTGTATTATGTTAATGGGTTTTCTCAAGTTGAACCAGCCTTGGGTTAACTTGGTTTATTAACAGGAATTAAAGCCACTGTCAACAAAATGTTCAAAATGGGAAAAGAAAATCAGTAAATGTCAATTCTGAGATGACTCAGATATTGTAATTATCACTCAAAGACATTAAATCAGCTATTATAACCATTCTCTATGACATAAAAGTAAACACTCTTGAAATATATCCAATCAGAACTACAGATAGAAAAAAGATTAAAATGTTAAAAAACAAAAAGAGCCTCAGAAACCTGTGGAACAAAAAGCATAAAGTTATGAAGCAAAATAATAAAATGAGCCTAGGAACCCATTACTAAACTTAAGATTTAGATAATCATCAATACTTTATTTGCCTCTATATTCTTCCCCTATCCCATTGCCATTCCTACTTCTCAGAGAAAAATTTTTGTATTTATTAATCCCCTTTACCACAGTCCTATCACATATGTATATATCCCATATGTATATATACATAGGTATCACATATGTATATATAAACAGTATTTTTAAAAATTATTTTGTTATAATACTGACTAAAAGATATATAAATATATATATATATTTTTTAAGATACTTAGATTATACAAATGTTACACAAAAAATATAGGGATTCCCATATGCCCCACTCCCCATACCTTCTACACCCTCCCACATAAACAACATCCTTCATTAGTGTGCCACATTCATTGCAATGGATAAATACACCCTGGGGCATTGCCATTGAGCATGGACCATAGTTCACATTGTAGTTTATACTCTCTCCCACACAATTCTATAGGCTATGGGAAGATATATAATGGCATATATCTGTCATTGCAGTGCCATTCAGGATGATTCACAAGTCCCGAAAAATCCCCTGCACTACACCTGTCTTTCCCTCCCCCTGACCTCAGAGCCTCCAGCGACCAGTGCCTCCACATCAATGCTGTAATTTCTTCCATTGCTAGAATCACAACAAGTCTATTGTAGAATACCAGTAAGTCCACTCTCGTCCATAGTTCATTCCCCAATCCTGAGGATTCTGGGATGGTGATGTCTACTCTACCTCTAAATGAGAGGGGGCTTCGATCCCATATATCTGATGGATGGGACTCTCTTGCTTGCAGTTGTAGGCTCTCTCATTTCCTTGGTATGGTTGTTGTCAGTCCTCATCTCCTGGGTGAGTCCAGTGAACTAGAGAGTAGGTGTTGTGACTCTGCTAAGGCTCAGGGCCCACCTAGTACATGGACAGCCCAAAGATTCAAGTCTCTTGGACATACTCCTACCAACTCCAGCACCAAGTATAGGTTCAAATAGAAGGGACAGATGAGCCATGTGTAGGGGTACTATAACTGAGTCCAACTCTGTCACTCTCAGGAGCACAAACACCTTGGGATTACTACCAAGCACCAATTAGCAATACAACTGGAAAAAGACTTTGAATAAAAGGGGGGGGAAAGTATCCATGCCCTTTTGAGCCAGCCAAGAACAGCAGCTAACTATTTATCCTTAGCTGCATGACAGCCATCCTAGTCCAAGGTCCACAGTTACGGAATTCACTGTCACAAAAAATTTAAATGAATCCAAATCTCCATTTAGTAAGGTCTGGCATATCTATTGCTTTGGGGGATAGTGGTTGTAGGAACCCCTATTAACAGGTCCCTCAGAAAAAAACAAACAATTGCTGTTTCTTAAGTCTCCCCAAGAGCCATTTCATCTAGAAATCTGGGTCCTCCAAAGGAGTGTAAATCTGTAACAGGAGTCATTTTAAGAGTCTCTCAGGCAATTAAAACCATCTTCTCAAGATGCAAGAGACACCAAATGTATCAATCGGCATCACAGCTGGAAAAAGAAGACACTCTCAAACTGGATGATTTGAGGATAGTTTTAAAACAGGAATATTCACAATAGTGTAGTTATGGATTAGGGAGACAAGGGATGGTGAACTGCCCTGGAGCTAGTAACAAGAGGAAATGATTACACATTTAGACCAGAAAGGTTAAAGAGAGGAGGTGTTTACCATAACCCAGGGAAGACTTTAGCCAAGTATCTGACTATTGAGGAATGAAAAAGCAGTCTGGAAAAAGATAAATAAAATTTATCTTTTATTTTATGGTATGGTATTTCAGGAAAAGAAAGGATTTTTTTTTGCAATGTCACTGACGTATAAGCACAAGACATATCTTATTCTAATTCTAAAGAATTCATTTGGATTATAGCATTGGACTGTGTGGTTATATAGGAAGCAATGGGGACATACAGTTGCAATTTTGGTAAGACCTTGACAATGGGAGGTCTTGATCATTGAAGAATTTGCAAGCAGGTAAATAATTTTGCCATTACCCAGCAGTAGGAAGTCATTGAAGGTTTTTTAGCTTTTTATTTTTAAATAATTTCAAACTTACAGGGCATTTGTAAATAATACAATCCTCATATAGAGAACAATAACATACCTCCACCCACCCAGATATCCAGATTCTCCAATTTTAACATTTTGCCACTTTCATCATATCATTCTATCCTCTCTTTCTCTCCTTTTCTGTCTCTCCCTCTCTATCTGTCTGTCTATCTATCTATCTGTTTTCTGAACATTTGAGAGCAGGTTGCATGCATCATATTCTTTGAACACATAATACTTCCATGTACATTTACAACAAACAAGGATATTCAATTATGTAATCACCTTAAGGGCAATTATCAAGAAATTTAACAGTGATATAAAACTTACATGCTATACTCCATTTTTTTTCTGAATAATGTCTTTTGATCCTTTTCTCCTCAATTCTTAGATTCCATCTAGTATCATGTATTGTATTTAATTGTCATTATCTCTTTAGTTTCTTTTTCTTTCTTTTTCAATTGTGGAAGCATATATACAACATAAATATTCCCATCCCAATCCCTGCAAGCATACTACTCAGTGGGATTCATCACATTCACAATGTTGCAGTACCCTCACCACCATCCCTTACTGTATGTTTCCCTTCACCACAAACAGAAACCCTACATTCCTTTTGCATGAACTCCCTATTGCCCATACCTCTCATCCCTGGTAATCTGAACTCTACTTTCTGTCATTATGAGTTTGCATATTCTCTGATATTTTCTTTGTGGTTACCATGGGGCTTAAATTTAATATCTTAAATCTGCAACAAGGTTGTTTGCTTTGATATCAACTTAACAACATCAATAATATACATAAATTATGTTCCTATACCCTCTGTCTTCCAACTTTATGTACTTCTTCCCACAAATTGCATATTTATATGATTCCAAGACCATTAATTTATCTTTACAGTTTATGCATTTGCTGTTTAGATGCTATAAGATGTAAAAAGTAGAATTACCAATCAAAAATATAATAGTACTGGTATTTATATGTTACCCATGTCATTATCTTTACCAGAAATCTTTATTTCTTCACATGGCTTTAGTCAATTGTCTAGTGTCTTTTCCTTCCAACCTGCAGAACTCCCTTTAGAATTTCTTATAGGGCCAGTCTAGTGATAATGAAGTTCCTCAGGTTTTGTTTATCTAGGAATGTCTTAATTCCCCCATAATTGTTGAAAAAAGGTTTTGCCTGATATAGCATTCTTGGTTGGCAATTTTTTGTTTTCAGAACTTTAAATATATCTTCCCACTGCCTTCACGGCTTCTAATGAGAAATCTAAACTTAATCTTATTGATGCTCCCTAGTTTGTGACATGTTGCTTCTCTCTTGCAGCTGTCAGAATTCTCTCTTTATCTGTGGCATTTGACAGTTTGATTGTAACATGGCACAGAGTGGGTCTGTTTGGGTTTATCCTGTTTGGAATTAGTTGAGCATCCTGGAGATATATATATTCATGTCTTTTGTTAAATTTGGGAGTTTCCAGCCACTATTTCTTTGGATATTTTCTCTTCCTCTTTTATTCTTTCTTCCTCTTCTGGGACCCCCAAAATGTGTATATTGGTGTGCTTGATAGTGTCCCACAGGTTCTTCAGTCTCTGTTCACTTTTCTTCATTCTTTCCTCTTTCTGCTCCTCAAATGGGATGATTTCAATTGACTTATCTTCGAGTTTACTGATTCTTTATTCTGCCACCTCCGATATGCTGCTGAATCCCTCTAGAGAATTTTAAATTTCTGATACTGTGTTCTTCAGCTGTTTTGTTTCTTATCATAATTCCATCTCTCTGTTGACAATTCTCTTTATGTTCATTTATCATTTTCCTGATTTCCTTTAGTTCTTTGTCCATGTTTTCCTTCAGCACTTTGAGCATATTTAGGACAATTTTAAAAAAGTATTTGCGTAGAATGCTGCAGGTCTGATCCTCTTCATTGATGGTTTCTAATTATTTCATCTTCTTTGCCTGTTTCTTGTAATCTTTTGTTGAAACCTGGGCATTTTGATATTTTATGGTGTGATTTTTGGAATTAGACTCTGAGGCATCTGTTCCTTAAGCTTATACCTATCTAGTGTTATGGCATAGCCTTTTTTGAATGCCAGGAACTAAAAAAAAAAAAAGGAAGGAAAAATAAAACATTTTCCCCAAGCTTTGAAGAGTGACATGTGTGAATGCTCTCCCTCAGGGATTTCCATACAACGAGTTTGGAGAATAACTTCAGGCCAATACATAGAGGCCTCCCTGATCCTTTCTGTGTATGCCTCTTGTCTTGGGAAAGAATGTATAGCCCTAGGAATAACCCAGTTAATAGGATATGAATGTTCCCTCCTTCCAGGGAAACTGTCTCCTCAAAGTCCTGGGTACTGCATTCTATGTCCTACAGCCAGCAATCCCTTGCCACAAGCAGCCCGATTTGACTGATCACCCACAACATTCTGTGGGAGAGCTCAGTAAGCTGCCATCCACATGTAGAACAAGTTCTGGGACAGCAAGTCCCTCAGGCTCCAACAGACAGATTGGGCCAGACATACATGCTCCGAGTATGTGCACATGGTTATTCTGCTCTCTCTGGACCCAGGAACAGGAATACAAACTGGAAGAGTGGGTTGGCACCAGCTCCATGTTGTCGCATGTATCGGAACTTCGTTCATTTTTCTGTTTAAATAACATTCCATTGTATATATATATATATACACCATATTTTGTTTATACGCTCTTCAGTTGATGGCTACTTGGGTGGCTTCCATTTTCAGGCAATTGTGAATATACCACTATGATTATCAGCGTGCCAATATCCGTTCCAGTCACTGTTTTCAATTCTTTTCGGTATATACCTAGAAGTGGGATTTTAGGATAATATGGTAATTCTATACTTAACTTTCTGAGGAGCTGCCAAACTTTTCCACAGGGGCTGCACCATTTTACATTCCCACCAAAAATGAATGAGTGTTCTATTGCTCCACATTCTCTCCAACAGTTGTAATTTTTCATTTTTTTTGGTAGCCATTTTAGTCAGTGTGAAATTGTCTCTCAATGTGGTTTTGATTTACATTTCCCTGATGGCTAATAATGTTGAGCATCTCATCATGTGCTTTTTGGCCTTTTGTACATTATCTTTGGAGAAATGTCTACTTAAATCTTTTGCCCATTTTTAAAATCAGGTTGTTTGTCTTTTGTTGTTGTGTTGTTTGGATTCTCCTTATATTCTGGATATTAAACCCTTTTGGGATATGTGGTTTCCAAATATTTTCTCCCATTTTTTAGATTGTCTTTTTACTTTCATGATAATGTCCTTTGTTGCACAACATTGTTTTATTTTGATGAGGTCCTATTATCAATTTTTTTTCTCTTGTTGCTTGTGCTTTTTGAATAAATTCTAAAAAACCATTTGCTAACACAAGTTCCTGAAGATGTTTCCCTACATTTTTATCTAGGAGTTTGATAGTTCCAGCTCTTATATTAAGGTCTTTGTTCCATTTAGAGTTGACTTTTGTTTATGGTTGATGTAGGTGTCCACTTTCATTCTTTGGCATAAGGACATCCAGTTTTCCCAGCACCATTTGTTGAAGAGACTATTCTTTTCCAATTGAGTGTATTTGTTGCCCTGGTCAAAAATTGGTTGGCTCTAAATGTGAGGGTTGATATCTGAGCTCTCAACTCAATTCCTTTGACCTATATGTCTGTCCTCGTGCCAGGACCATGCTGTTTTGATTATTGTGGCTATGTAATAAGTTTTAAGATTGGGAAGTGTGAGTGCTCCAACTTTGTTCTTTTGCAAGGTGTCTTTGGCTTTTCATGACCCCTTACCATTCCATATAAATTTGGTGATTGGAGTCTCCATTTCTGCAAAGAAGGTTGTTGGATTCAGATTGCACTGAATCTGAAAATTTCTTTGGGTAGAATTGACATCTGAATATTTAGTGCTCTAATTCATGAACATGGAACATCCTTCCATTTACTTAGGTCTTGTTTGATATCTTTTAGCAATGTTTTGCAGTTTTCTGTGTACAAGTCCTTTATACTCTTGGTTAGATTTATTCCTAGACATATTATTCTTTTAGTTGTTATAAATGGAATTTTTTTCTTGATTTCTTCCTTAGATTTTTCATTATTACTGTACAGGAACACTACTGGTTTTTGCATGGTGATCTTGTACCCTGCCACTTTTCTGAATTCATTTATTAGTTCCTGTATCTTAGTTATGGGTTTTTCAGGATTCTCTGTATAGAGGATCATGTCATCTGCAAAAACAAAAGTTTCACTTCTTCCTTTTCAATTTGGATACCTTTTATTTATTTCTCTTGACTAATTGCTCTAACAAACTAATTTTCCTTATGATTTCTTCTTTGACCCATTGGTTGTTTAAGAGTACATTGCTTAATTTCCACATATTTGTGAATTTTCCAGTTCTCCCTCTGTTATTGATTCCTAGCTTCATTCCATTGTGGTCAGAGAAGATACATCACATGACTTCAATATTTTAAAAATTTATTGTTGCTTTATTTGTGACCTATCTTGTGGTCTATCCTGGAGAATGACCCATGTGTATTAGAGAAGAATGTGTATTCTGCTGCTGTTAAGTGTTCAATATATGTCTGTTAAGTCTAGTTGGTTTAGAGAATTATTCAAGTCTTCTATTTCCTTATTGATCTTCTGTTCAATCAATGTTTTATTCATTATTGGAAATGGTGTATTGAAGTCTTCTACAATTAATTTACAACACCTAACTCTCCATTGAAATTTGTCAATATTTGCTTCATTTATTTTGGGGCTCTGCTCTTAGGTACATATCCATGCATACCTTTATTCTTTTTATTGAATTGACTTCTCTACAGAATTAATGACATTCTTTTCCCCTCATAACAGTTTTTTTTTTTTTACTTAAAGTCTATTTTATATATTAGTATAGCTAACCCAGCTCTCTTTTGGTTACTATTTGTAAGTGATATTTGTTTCCATCATTTCACATTCAACAAACTTTTGGCTTTGAATTTAAGTATCTTTTAAACAACATGTAGTTGGGTCATGTCTTTCTATCCTTTCTGCCAATATCTGACTTATGAAGAGTTTAATCCATTTGCACTTAAAGTTACTACTGATAATGCAGTACATTCTTTGGTCATTTTGCCATTTTGTCTTTGTAAGTCATAACTTTTTGTGCCTCAATTCTTCTGTTAATGCCAATTTTCCTATGTATTTGATTTTTTTGTATTGTACCTTTTGAATCTTTTCTCATTTCTTTCTGAATATATTTCTTATATATTTTTTGAAGTTAACATGGGATTAAAATTTAACATGCTAAATCTATAAAAATCATGTTTTCTGATACCGTCTTAATGTCAATAGCATACACATATGCTGTTCTTATATCTCTCAGTTCCCCATCTTTTAGTTGTACTGAATACAGATTTATACCTTGTATATCCAAAACCATATATTTATCATTACTTTTATGCATTTGCCTTTTAGCACCTGTAAGAAATAAGAAATGGAGTCCATATCAAAAAATACAATACAATAGAATTGGCATTTATAATTACCCAACTGAGTTTTCTTTACTAGAGTTCTTTATTTCTTTACGCTGCTTTGGTCCACTATCTAGCGTCCTTTCCTTTCAGTTTGAAACACACCCTTTAGCATTTCTTGTATGGTTGCTCTACTGGTAATGAACTCTATCAACTTTTACTTATTTTAGGAATATCTTAATCTTCCTCTCATGTTTGAAAAAAGTATTGCCAGTTTTAAAATTCTTGGTTAGTAATTGTTTTCTTCAATACTTTATTTTGTACCACTGCCTTCTGGCCTCCATGGTTTCTAATGAGGAATGGGCACTTAATCTTATTGGCATTTTCTTGTATATAACTTGTTCCTTTTCTCTTTCGGCTTTCAGAACTCCTTGTCCTTGGCTTTGGACAGTTTGATTATTGTGTGTCTGTGCATGGTTCTCTTTGAGTTTATCTGGTTTGGGTTTCATTGTTTTTTTTGCATGTGGATATTTAGGTCTTTCATTAAATTTTGGAAGTGTTCTGCCATTGTGTCTTTGAATATTCCTTCTGTCCCTTTCTCTCTTTCATCTCCTTATGGGACACCCATAATGCATATATTGGTACACTTGATGGTGTCCCACAGGACCAGAAGGCTCTATTTGTTATTTACTGTTATTTTTTCTTTCTTGTCTGCAGCATGAATCATTTCAATCATTTTGTCTTTGAGATAAATTATTTTTTCTTCTTTCACCTTTAATCTGATGTTGAAACCCTCTGTGGAATTTTTACTTAGGTTATTGTGTTCTCTCTTTTTTTTTTTAAAGATTTATTTATTTATATATTTACTTTTATCCATTTTTAACCCCCCACACCTCTGTTTTTGCTGTTTTTGTGTCCATTCGCTGGGCATTTCTCTGTGTCTGTTTCCTGCCCTCTCTTCTCATCCTTCTCCTGTCTTCACCGGGATTTGATCCTGGAAACCTCCGATATGGGAGAGAGGTGCCCTACTGCCTGAGTCACCGTAATTCCTGGTTTTTCAGCATGTCTCGACTTGGCTCTCCCTTGTGTCACTCTCCTGTTACATCATCATCTTGCTATGTGGCTTGGCAGGGCCTGACAGTGCACCCTTGCGCGGGGCCGGGGAGGCTCACCCACTTGTGGGCCCTGTTGTTGCACGCGCGCATGGGGCCTGGAGGCCCGCACGCCTTCTATATTTTTCTTTTTTTAATTTTTACCAGGAGGTCCCAGAGATTGAACCTAGGTCCCTCCATATGGGAAACAGACGTCCAACCATTTGAGCCACATCTGCCCCCCCACCCCCACTATATCTCTTAAGGTTGACCAAAGATACCTAGAGTTACAGTCTTTTCCCATACAGGATGGTCATATAATAAACCAGGCTTAGTTTATCACCAGTATTCCAAAAAACAGACCTAGGGAGAAAACCTAGGTCTGGGGAGACATGAATGGTTTCTAATATAGTGAATGTTTAGCCTACCCTGATTATCACAAAATCAGGACAGTGAGAAGATTCGCAGGTCACTGGGTTTTGTTAATAATAATTGGAAGAATCAAGGAAGAGAACTTCTGATGATTTCTAAACACATCTCTCTGGCTGCAACTGCATTCCCCAACCCCTGAGAAGGTGGGCAGTAGCACACCTGTATCCTCAGGAGGGGCTGCAGTACAAATGTAGTGAGCAAGCATGTGGTTGGCATCCACTCTGATTGGCAGGGCACCCTTGGAAGTCAGGATTTGATCTGCCAAGGGAGAGGCAAGTGACCTGTTCTCATTCTCTCCTGTTTGGACACTGGGTATTCAGTCAGTGCTCCTTGTGTGTGGGGCTGATTTACTAGCTAATATGTGAATGTTAATATTCTCCAGACCAAATTCAGTGCTGGATGCAAGGCGTGTGTTGTGTCCCCCCACTCCTCCTCCCCCCC
>PVKH010009654.1:0-18694 GCA_004027955.1 Chaetophractus vellerosus
AAATTTTGGAAAGAAGAGGAACATGAATGCCTTCTGAGATGTCAAGTTTAAAAGCATTACAGAATAGATGAAACACAGAGGCAAAATCACTTTCATCAAACTTTGCCTCCTGGTTTAATAGGAAGAAGTTGATCAGCCGTGGAGTAGCATAAAGTTGACAGAGTTCTTCTAAGCACTTTGCGGGGGACAGGTTCTCGCAGCTTAAGAACTTGACCTGACTGCTCCTGCGGAGAACCTGGAAGATGCCTCAGGCTTTCAGAGCCTGATGCCATCAAATATGGGACTCCCAGTTTTTCTTTCTCCTAAGATTTTTAACATTCTCAAATTAAGATGAGTCCCACACTCTTTATATATTTTTGATATAGCAGTTTTAGTAATATGTTATTGTATTGAGGGTACAATTTAAAATCAATGAGGTCTCTGAATAGAGAAAATATATAAACATCTTATTCCCATCGCTATAAACTATGCTAATAAGTATAGACTTGTAATTGTAACTTGTGTTCCATGTAGCTCTGCCTGTATCAGTTTGTTTTCAAACATTAAAACTCTTTCCCTAAATATAAAAATTTTACTGTCTTCAATTTTTGTATGCCTGTTCTCTCCCCCCATATCCCATTAGAGTCTCTCTTCATTATACCCCACCACATAAGATCATGTCAAGTTTTGCATTTTATAGTTTGATTACAAAAGTAGTCTTTATTTTTAATTTTCTAAATATTATATTGTATACATATAATAAAAAAGATATTAAAATTATAATATGAAAAATATTTTTTAAACTACCCAAGGAGAAACTCTCTCAGTTGAGAAGCATAGCCTCCTGGGAAATAATCGTTTTTTAATTAAATGTAATACGTTATTTTGGTGTCTCCATACTTTGTGAGCTTGTTAAGTGTGACTCTGTCCAAGAGAAAAGCTCCACCCTGTGACGCGACAATCACAGGAGTCCAGTTCAGAGATAGCAAAGCCGGGGAGCAGACCTGGACTGTGGCAACGTCCACAAGGATGGGGCCCCATGGGGCTGACGGGCAGGGAATCAGCTGCCTCGCTCTCGCCAACCCCACCTCTACAGAGCCTCTTCTTTCAAACCAGAGCCTGATGCCCTGGACTGTGCCCTCTCTTCTGTGTCCTCTGTCTACTGCTATTTTCCCTTCTTGTTTCTATGGTAGAAAAAGGCTGGCCCTTTTCCAGATATTTCCATGGAGCATTTCTTTCTGTCCCCAAGGCAGGCTGACCAAGTGTGTGTCTGTGGGGAGTTGGGGTGGGGAGGATTCTGGCTGAGTTTGATTAGGTGAATAAAATCTGCCTTTTCATCATTTTAAATTAGCTACAGGGTCTGCTCTGAAGCTCTTCTGGAAGCCTGGATTTCCAGGGTGCTGGCCCCAAGATAGCTGCAGTTGCAAGTGCATTGTGGTAAATGCTCATATTCCACTTTTTTTTAAAGCTTTATTTTGCACATTTAATAATTGAAAACATAAACAATTAAAAACTAAAAAGAAAACACAGTTGAATAAAAACATACATTTCTCAATTAAATGTACTGGATACATATAAATGTTTTTTTGAATCATACAGTATATTACACATATTGGTTCATTGTAATGCAATCATACAGTAATTGTCCTTTTGAGTCTGGCTTGCTTCGCTCATATTCCACTTTATTATAACATTATCGGCCAGTGAAGAAAACCTCAGTGACTGCTTCTGTATCTGGACTATTGTCTAAAGTGCTGTGGCATGATCCCAAAAGACCAGAGAGCTGCTCCTTCCCCTCATCAGTGAGGTGCACGAGTGTGAAGTTTAGGAGCATGCATGCTAGGGCCAGACTGTCCAGGTTCAAACCCCAGTCCTGCCAGTTTACTAGCATGGGCCGGGTTACTTAACCTCTCTCTGTGCCTTGCTTTTGTTGTAAAATGGAGATATTGTAATAGTATCTCCCCACTAGGGTTGTCAGGGCAATTAAGTGAATTAGCAAATGTCAAATGCTTAGAAGAGTGCCTGGTACTTGCTAAGTCCAATGTGAGTGTTTGCTGCTTTTATTATTATCCACGGGACTCAGAGAAACCACACGCACATGTACATACCCCCCTCACACACACACATTCACAAATACAGCCTATAGCATGATTCCCAATCTTTAACACACATAAGCACCACCTGGGGCCTTTCAACACAACAGATTCCGATCCAGGAGGTGCAGGGTAGCCTGAGCTTCCAGGGGGGCTGCAGATGCTCCTGGTCCACAGACCACACTTTGGGAAGTAGGATCGAGGGCAGATGAAGAACAGGGTGTCCAGAAAATAGTGTCAAGAGTGGGAAAGTAATATGACCTCCATTATAATCACTCCTTGCCTATTGGAACATTCCCAGAGCCCGTGGGGAGGAGGGAGGATTTGGTTCTGGCCTGAGTCTCCCATTGACTAGCCGAGTATCCTATCACTTAAGGACAGCCACTTAAGTACAGTGTGTTTCATTTTTCCCATCTTCCAAATGGGGATAATAATACTTGCTCTATCTACTTCACTGGATTGTTGTAAGGGTCAAATGAGAAAATGAATGTGAAAGCTCTCTGAGAAATTAAAAGTGCTGTTCAATTGTAAAGGGATCAATAGTAGCAGAAGGAGGGGTGGACTGGGTGATCTTTGGCTGGTACAGGAGAGCTCCCCGGAAGAGTAAATTCTGAGCCTGGGTTTGGAGGAGGCGAGAGGGGTGGATTCACTGTTACTCAAATTGGGAGGTAATTCCAAATTTGGAGGGAACAGTAAAAAGACAGAAGCAAAAAATGGCTGTTGTGTGTATTCATGCAACTAACATACTTTCAGTGGAGGAACCATCCAGAAGAATCAATGCAATATTAGATTTCATAAAGGAAATAGTCGATGAAAAATAGAATAAGAGGGAAGTTTGAACACTGGGTCTGTAAACTGGGCTGGAGCCTTTTGAGTTGATGCAAAGACAATAGAGGAATTCTTTTACAAAGCACTTTTTTTTTTAAATTACATATTCCGCCCCCCCCCCCTTTCTGCTTGCTCTTGCTGTGTGTCCATTCTTCTGTGTCTTTCTATGTCTGCTACTTGTCTCCCCCCGTTTTTGCGGCGGTGCACCGAGTCGGCCCTCCGCGGCTGCGGCCCGCTCAGTTCGAGGGTGGCTCCATTCCGTTTTCACGGGCGGCTCTGCTCCATGTTTTGCGGGTAGCAGTCCTCCATGTTTTTTGCGGGCTGCCTGGCTTCCACGGCGGTTCGCAGACGGCAGCTCCGCTTTTTCACGGGTGACTTTGCCATGCCCGTGGGGGCTCCGCCCTGCCCGTGGTGGCTTTTTGCCTTGCCCACGGCGGCTCTGGCCCGCCCACGGCGGCTTGCCTTTCTCAAGGCCGTCTGCCCGCTCGGAGAGGTCCCCGGGAACCGAACCCGGGGCCTCCCATGTGGTACCCCAGCGCGCTCTTTATCCACTGAGCTATCTAGCCGGGCCCTACAAAGCACTTTTAATGTCACTCTTAGCAAGCAAGCCCCTCCATCTTCCAGGCAAACAGTACAAACGAACCCTCAGACCGCTGGCCACCAATTGCTATTTCCTAGCCCCGAGGCTACCAGGTATTAGCTTGTATCTGCACCAAAGACTTGATCCCAGAGCTTTATGCGATTCTCCAAATGGGAGAATCATTCTTGGGCATTTGTCTTCTGCTCCTTTCAGGGTCACTTCCATGGACGTGTGATCAGAAAGGCCCCATGTTTGGTCAAATGGTCTGCCCTCGCTGTCTTGAACTTCTTAGCATTTTGAACAAGGGGTCCTCATGTCATTTTGCACTGGGCGCCCATCCTGACTCTTCTTTCCCTCCTCTCTTCACCAACATCCCCTGCTGCCCTTCCTACCAACCTCTCCATGTTGCCTTCTAAAAACGCCTTTTTTAGAATATTCTGCCCCTTCAGGGTTCTCAGTCTGGCTACACATCAGTATCACCTGAGGCACTTTAAATAATACTAATATCTAAGTTCCACCCAGACAATTAAATCAGAATTGCTGGGGGCGGAGCTCAAGCACAGGTGTGTGTAAAGTTCTCCAGATGATTCTAACGTGCATCCAGGGGTGAGAATCACTGTACTGTTTAGAGAAAACATCCTCAACTTCCTGGCCTCAACCAAAACTTGGCTCCCCCTGTGGACAGGGCTTTCTCTGCAGTCCTTTCAAGTAGAGAACACTCGTTCGTGTACACCCCACACAACATGGCATCAAAAGGAGGACAGTAATGTCACATCCCCCGAAAGTTGTTCACATACTGCCGAGACCAGCTCGGCTGCACAGGACCTAAGTAAGGGGCGGAGGGGGGGGGGGAGGTGGGCGTGAGGCTAAAAGAAAGTAAAGAAACAAAAGAGACAAAGAGACAGGAATAGCGGGGGCCAGGTGGACCACAAGGAGCATGTTGCAGCCGCAGACACCTGGACAGAATTCAGCTTTATTTTTATATGCACGGTACAGATAATGGTTCAGCAGTTTTGTACAGGAAGTTCCTGCTTGAGCACAGTTCGGGCCCTTGAGCCCACTAGATAACAGACAAGGGAATACAAAGACTTTTACAGAAATTCTAACCTATACGGAATTCTGAGAATTCTCCAGCCTATCCTAGTTTGCTACTTTTTAGCAGTTATGTCAGCTCACTTGCTGATCTGTGACCTGGTGGACTGTTGTTAACAGTTCCAGGGGCCCTACTTTGTAGGGGCTCCCAACAACATGCCGTTACTCCTCTACTGCATTCCTTGAGAACCTTGCTTCCTGATTTATATATGCCCACATACTATTTCCGTACTAAAGGCAACATTCTTTGGCCACCTCAACTCCAATGCTCTTCAACTTTTTTCCATGGCCATGCATTCTCATGCCTGAGATTTGTCATCACCCAGAATGCTTCCACTTCAAAAATCATAGGCTGAGCACAGCCTCACTCTGTAATATCTCTTGCCTCTACCTTTGCCCCTACTGTGCCTATTCTCCCTCCCTATGAAGTTCTTGATCTCCAAGTTTCTCCCTCCCCTCGTTATGTCTTGGACCCATGGTCGATTATTTAAAGAACTCCTGTAACGATGCTCAATTTTCTTGTACCACAATATTCTAAGCCACCAATAGGCAAACTTCTAGCCTTGGGTAACTGTAATAATCTGCTTTATTCATGCCACACTCATACAGCTCTGCAGATTGGAGCCACAAAAAGTCCGTGGTCTCCGTTACTTGTCAACAAGTAGCTCATATTGTCATTACTTTCAATGCTCCTAAAACGTCGCCAATCATGCCTCTTACATGAGGGCCATCCTTACCTCTTTCACAGCAGATGATCTGGTGTCCTTCACTGAAAATTAGTCATCAGATGACTTCATCAGCTCCCTGCTTACACACCTATTCTCTTTTCCTCAAGTCCTGAGTGAGGTTTCCTTCCTCTTATTCAAAGCCAACTCCTCCCATGAGTCCTTGAGTCCATCCCTCCCACCTATTTGGGGGACCTTGTTCCATTGGGAATGCCAACTTTCTAATATTTGTATACTTTCCCTCTTCACTACCTCCTTCTACTAAGATTATAATAGACTCTAGTCTCTTCCTTCTTTCAAAAAAATAACTTTTTCCCATCCTATCCCTTTCTACTTTCTAATCCAGAGGGTTTCAAACTTTTTTTAACTGCAACGATCAGTACAAAACACATTTTACATTCATTCATATAATGCACGACTGAAACTAAAATTTATTGAAATAATATTCATCCTAATATACACTAAGTGCTCTGTTGTGTCCTAGCTTATTCTACTCCATTCTGTTCTATTCTTTATTTTTCTATGTTGTAAAAAATGCTGGTTGCAACCCACTAAATTCATTTCACATCCTAATCATAGACCACAAAGTGCAGTTTGAAAAATCACTGATCTGATTTGTCCTGCCTGTCCCATCCCAATCTCTCCAGGTTTTCTGAACACACAGTATATATTGCACTTCCTATTCATTCCTCCACTCACTGAAGTGCTGCTTCAATTTCCATTATTCCAATGAAACAGCTCATGCTAGGGTTTATTCATCCAACTAATATTTTATGTATCTAGAATACATTGTCATAGTAACAAGTCTAGTGGATATATTTCTCTGCTTCTCTTAATTGATCCCTTTAAAGCATTCGGGATGACCAATTCTGCTCTCCTGCAAAATCTCATCTTCCTTCGCCATTTACCTCACTGAGTGTTCCTTCTCTGCCAAACGCAATCTCTGCCGCAATCTTAAACTGTTGATGTTCCTCAGAATTGAATCCTTAAGTCATCACTCTCTTTATACACTTTCCCTGAGAGTTCATCTTCTCTAATAGTTTAAATACCATCTGTTTGTTCATTGTTTCCCTCTTTCTTGAGCATCTGGTACCATCAACATCTCCACCTGGAGTCCCACAGACCCTTCATACTCATATCCAAAATGGAACCCATTCTTCCAGACAGAATTATAGTGAGGAAAATCATGGGTTCTGCAACCTAGGTTGGCAGGAATCAACAGTATCCTATAAACCAATAATTCTTACATCTTCTTAGCTCTTATGATGCCAAGAATTCTTACAAACCACCTTCTCCTAGGGCTTCCATTTGCCAGAGAGTGAATTTTAAAATTGGCATTACTATTTCTGATCCAGAATAATGAATATTAATTCCTTATTAAAATTATAATTCAAAATGTGCTATGGAAATCTGAATTTTTATTTCATGCTCCAAGCCAAAGTTTGCACATTATCATATTGTCCATATAAAACCACTAAGAACCTAGCTTTCCTACCACCTGATAAGGTCCACAAGTCCAGGCTGATACTTGTATTCCTCTTCAAATCCTGCAAATGTCAGGTGCCTCCTTTCCCAAGAGTTGCAGTTCTGTTTTGACTGATAATAAAGAGGAACCATTTCATTTGTCTATATCTTCCATGGATGAGGATAAGCTGGTCCATGCAAATGGGCCAATAAATCATGGACTTATTTGCACAGCAACAGAATCACCATGAAGATTATAGTGACTCCCATCTACTAATTTTTCTTTTCCTCTATTTTGGTTATCTTTCTTCTGTCAGGTTCAGAGAAATTTGACTCGATGCCAATTTGTTTAATTGGCTTTTTAAAAAAATAAGAGCCAAAAAAAAAAAAAATCAACAGTCCTTTCAAGCTTTTCTTAGTGGGCTTAATAAGGGCCAAATCAATTAATCAAATTTCTTTAAAAAAATGGCTGCAAACTCCAAATAAACTTCATCGCTACTTCAAAGGTGGTATATGCCGAGGCTTATGCAGAACGAATTTTTCCAGCTGAATTACCAGCCTCTCAAAACTGGAGGTTTAGAAGGGAAATGCTGACACAATCTCAACCATGGTAGCAAAAATGGTGCAGCACTAATCTCACAGGGTTCTTCTGACAGCAGTTAGGGGGTAATTCAGCGCAGGCCTGGAGACTCTCACCAATTTATCGCTGCCACCTGATTACTTACACCCTCTGTGGGGCGCTTGTATTAAAAAATCTGCCCTGTGACAACACAAGACATTTTTCTCTTGTCTTTGGTTTCTTTTAATAAGTATATGTGAAATTTGAAAACACCAAATAGGTGGAAAATTTAGTGATTTACTTTGTCCTTTGTTTGCCGCCCCCACTCCCACCCCCATCACCTACCATTTAATAAACAGTAGCACAAGAGCTGTCTTTTCTTTTGAGCAGTAATATGTAACCAGAACAAACAGAGGACATAGGAAAGGTGGAGAAAAGTTAGATATATAAGCAAGAAAAAGTGAGTTATTGATTTTATTGACTGGTCTGTTAACTTCTGACATTGCAATAAAGTCTTATTTATTTGTATACAGAAGCCTCAATTACATAGATACATATCATTTTAACAACTGGGTTATTTACAGGAGAATTGCAGCTTCATAAATAATATAGACCTGGAATTTCTCATTGTTACTTAAGGAAGTTGTGATGGCCACACACATACACAGACCTCAGTGGCAAGTCACCAGAGCAGTCTTGCAATAGGACAGAGCAGAGGAGAGGAGGGGGCACGAAGCAGCAACAAGCCACTAAGATGAGTGCTCAGTCCAGCTGAAATAGACGGTAAGTAATCCTCAGAGTAATCACATCGACACAGAGCTGCGGAATTGTTTTCCCTCCTGCCACAGCATTTACAACCAGGAAAATTGTCAATTGTGACAGTTGGGTTAAGGCATCTGGGTCTTTAAATATCCCTTTTAATTGTGCGGGCCATTAGGATTATATCTCAGGTTTTAAAAAAAAAGCATGAAGGATATGTTGCAAAGGAAGTTTTGTAAGAATAGGGTCAAGTATTCCCAAATATCGTCTCTTGATGGGTTAACTAGTGGAAACTGAGAGGAACTGGTGGAACCCAGAGACTCAGGGTTCCCTAGGGCACTGCTCAAGGGGTCTCCTGAAATAATTCTTGGTTTAACTATTAGTTTAATTTCTGGCTTCCCTGCTAGGCTGTAAGCTCCAGGTGTCCAGGGACGAAATCCAGTAGACATTCAGTAAATATTTGTTTGGGCAGAGTTAAGTAATCAATGAATTGGGAATGGGACAACCTAGTATTATTTTACATGCCCTTAGAATCTCGCAAAATACCCTCTACCTCCAAAGTGAATTTAATAAATATTTTGTTGAACGAATTACCAAAGAATGGTACTCGCATCCCAGTTTTCAGATAAGTGGCTAAAGCTTATTAAGTGTAAGCGACCTTCCCAATATCCTAAACAGAGTTGGGAGTGGACTTGGAACTGAAACCTGGGTCCTTGGACCCACAATCCTGCTCAAAGCCAAGCAGAGCTGCCCTAAAGAGCAAGGACCAGCCAGCTGCCAAGAAGCAAGTGCAGCTAACAGGCAGGTACAAGAATAAAATACAGAATCCAGGCTGGGCACTGAGCAGTCATTTTTACTTCCTTACCCATAACGGCTGTTATCCCCTCCTTTGTGGCTCTTGTCTGCTTGGTCCTCAGTGTTGAAATCCATTTATACATCTGTGCTTGTGTTCCACTAGGTCCCCAGCTCTTTATTGGACTCACATTCAGGCACCACCCCCAGCCCATGAATAGATTTCTAGGCACCAATTCAACTAGTTTTAACCACAGCTGTCACTGACAGACATTGCTTTATGAATTGTACCTTCCACTCAAGCTCATTCTTTGCCCATTCCAGCTCATACGTGGCTCCACGTATTTCTGTCCTGGACTCGATCTCCCCTGAGTCTGAGCAGTGAGTAGTGCTGGCCCACCCCACTCCCACCCCAAACCCCCAAAGCCTCTGGACCTTTAGAGGAGATTGCTGTCAGGGTCTGCTCATTCTGTCTCTGTGTCCCACTCCTGACCTATTTGCATGCTCTACCTTGCCCCAAGGCATTGCCAGTGTTTGAGGCAGATGGTCAGAATCTCAGCATCTTGCCAGATCAAAGAGCTGTGACCAAGTTGACCAGTCCTGTTCCCTGGACTGCTGCTTGCTCTGCATACCTAGCAATGTGGGTCCCAGGATGTGGCTCTGTCTCGCTCCAAATATGATTTTAATTACAAAAAAAGCTCACATTTCTTGAGGGTTTACTATATGCCAGAGACTGTGATGATGCAACTTCTACTGAATCGTCAGGACAACTCTATGAGGGAGGTACCATTTTTATTTCCATTTTACAGACGAGGAAACTAAACCGAAGAAGATTAAAGCCACTTGCTCAAGGTCACAAATCTAGGAAGTGGGGGAGCCAGGCAATCCTATATGAGAGTCCAGGTTCTTCATGATAAGGTGTCAGTGATTTGCTAGATCCTTCTCTATAGCTGACATTTATCACTGACAGGTCTTCTGATGGAGCTTCCCACTCCCATCTCCTGACCTCTGCTTTCTGTCTGAAAGATGGGGCCAATGATAGGGGCCAGTGGTGAGGGCACCTGCTGGACTGCACTCAGTGGACAGTGTGTGCAGGCCTTTACCACTATCAGTGTGAGGATGGACGGAGGCAAGGGAGACCTTATGCCTGTGGTCCAAGAGCCAATGACAGCAGCCACAGGGGATGAGGGGAGCAGTAGCCAGAGATCCTGTAGGGGAAGTTTTGGGATTTAGGGACTGGTTACCTCTGGGGGTAAGGCAGAGAAACCAGGCAAAGATAATTTAGAGATTTGCTTTTTGATTCTGTGTGATTGGAAGGAAGGGCATAAATAGAAATAGTGAAGTTAGGAGGAACTGGGCCTTTGAGAGGGGAGCTTCTGAGTTCTTTGGGGACTGTGAGAAATGCGTCATCCAGAAATACTGGATCAGGACTCAGAGGAGTTTTTAGATGTAGCAATTTGGACTTAAAACTCATCTTCATCCTCCAGTTTTCCAGCATTTTCCCCTATACTTGTATTCGTTCTTGGATGTTGACTGTATGTATCTTTGATTTTGTAGACCCCTTGCTAGAGGGCTTCCTCTGTGGCCACAGTGATTTCTTTAAGTCTTCCCTCTTTCTTTCATCAACAAGATCATGTACATTTTGACAAGTGTATTTCACTGTTGTTTGTAAAAATAATAATTGACAATGACAGCCGATGTTAACTGAGCACTTTGTCATCTGCCAGCCATAGCACTGGCATTCCATAATCTCTTCATTCCATAATCTATTTAAATCTCACAACTATGAAATTAATGTTATTAATATTATTACCTCCATTTATGGTTGAGGAAACTTAAGACTGGAGAGGTTAAGTACCTTGTCTACAGTCACACAGCTAACATAAGTGAAACAAAAATGAAAACAGAGCAGTCTGGCTCCACACTGTATTGTCAGAATATGACTTTAAAGACTCCCCCCCACCCCTTATTTGTATGGATTCTAGTTATGGAGTCATGTGGATGATTTCCTTGAATTTCTCAGAATCTGATTTTCTGAAATCTAGAGCACATCAACCTCTTCCCCACTTTCCCTGTCTTGTTTAATAAGCCATCCAGGATCCCATGGTCATTTTGTCCCAAGGATCTTATTACTTCAACCAGGTTCCATCGATCAGAATTAAGTCTAGACCAAGAGTACCACTTCCTGCTTCCTAAAGCTCCTGAGAGACAAAATTGTCAGACAAGCAAACCACAAATTTACTAGGTGTTCTGCTTTTAGCAGACATTTCCAGGAGAAGCTCTTCATCACCCAACACTTCTCTTTATAGAGATTTTATAATTCGTATTAGATAATATCCCCCATATCACCCATCTGATTCTGGGTGCATCATATGCCTTTAAAAATGTTACTTATACTTTTTTTTTTTTTTGCCTTTTCACCGGAGAAAGAGGAACACCTGGCACTCACATATAAGCCTTGGTTGTTCTTCTGGTGTACATGGACAATTTCACAGAACATCAATATCCAATGAGGCCACTCTGAACATGATAAATCAGGAGAAAAACAAGTGTTCCATAAGCATATTTTAAGCCACTCAAAAACAAGAATATTGTTCAAACCACAAAATGACCAAGTTTTTCCCCATCCCAGGTAATGTGAGTGAGCACCATTCCTTTACCAGTTACAGCTTTAGCCTCACTTCATTTTTCCCACCTTCTAGACTAGACTTATTAAGATATTCAATGATAACATTTGACAGACAGCATCTAAGCCAAAGCAAAACCCCACTTCCTGAAACCTTACCCCAAATCACCTAACACAAACCCCAGTCCTTTAAGTTGTCCCTTCTAATGCCTTCTTATGGAGATACATCGCAGCTCCCCATGAAGTACACCTCTCTCATTTCAGTGAGTTTATACACTCAGATCCGTTCAGCCACACGCTGTGTTTGGTGGACTCTCTCTGAAGGGCACTGTGTAGCTAAACACTCCTCATTATAGCTCTCCTTGCACACTCACAGATTTTCATACAATGTGGAATGGGGTTGAAAGAGCATGAGGGCTTAACCACCCCTGGCTTTGAAGCCCAGCTCCCCTTCCCTTTTTTGTTTTTTTCTTTTCAATAATATGTGGTCCTTGGGTCAGTTCCTAACATTTCCTGAACCCAAACATTCTTATCTGTAAATTGAAGATAAAGATATTAATATCACAGGGTCCGTATGAGGATTAAATGTGGTGACAAATGTAGAATTTTCTAGTATGCTGCCAGAGCTCTCCGCTGATGCTCAACAAATGTTAGTTTTTTCCTCCTTGATCCCTTCTTGATTGTCTCTATTTCTATTTCTTCTAAATAAAGCATCTTGCCCAGCTACCATATTGCAGTCATAAATTCTAATTCACCAAATCTTGAGGATATTTAGAGATTATATGTCTCTCCTGTGGTAAAATTTCCAGTTTATTTTATTGCCTATTTTCTGTGCCAAAATCTATAGATATATAAGGCCAATAAGTACTAATGTACTTTACTCAATCTAAGATGCAGTTTTTTTTTAAACTTTTTAATGTCTCTGAAATTGAGTTGTGTCTTATATGCAGTGGCATGTCATCATTTAATTGGCAGCTTTTTTTCTTTCTTAATGGCACATAAAATATCCATGATTTTTACAATGAATAGCATCTTAGATTTGATGAAATATGGTATATATATTAAAATTATTGGCACTTCTTCTTTCACTGTATCACTCTTTCTCCATTGTATTTAGAGATTTGCTATTTCTTATTTCATTTTGACCCTACAGTTTTAAAGTCAAGTGTAAATTCAAGAAATAAATTCTAAAAACATTTTTACATAGAACCTCTAAGTTAAAAGATTAGTCCAAGGCATGTATTAGTAGGCATATTTTTTTTTTAATATGAGCTCTGACACAGAATCAAAAGTAAGTTAACATAACAAATGGAAATTGCCTTGCATTTGATACTGTCATGTAATGGAGTTAAAGTAACTATAAAAAATAATCTGAACAAATTCCGTGAAGCTTTTGTTCTATTTGACTTTAAGTGGAACAAAATCTTCAGAACAAGAGGACAACAAAATAATGCTTTGCTAAAAGGATAAAAGAATATGACCTAAGTCTATTAGTGATAAACTACTCTATGAATGCACTCAAGTTAATAGCACCTTTTAAAAGTAGGTACTTTTTCAATTACACTAATGCTAAGAAATAAATAAACGAAGTGGGAGAAAAATGGTCTGACATACTATGGACAGTTTGTTTCGCTGTTTGTTTTTTTAACCAACTTTTGGGAGGAGAGAAGAGAATCTCAACAGCAATCTACTGATGAGGCATTAATGTGAGTTTTCATATTCTAGACCTACTTAATCTTATTAAGAATCTCTTACTTTGTTATGCCACTGCCGAAGGTTTTATAGCTCTCGGTAATTTGTCCATCCTTTCCTCGCTGTACAATTTTGCGCTGTGGTGCTGTTACGGAAGCTCCATTACGGTAAGGGCTTGCTAACTAGGTGTGATGCTACAATTTCATGCAATGTAATTCCTCTGGGGGTATTTCCTTCCTGTCCTTTGCTGAGTTCTAAATGACCCTACTTTCACCAATCTTTAGTTTCACGCAAGAGTGATTGCAAATGTTACCCTTTTGGAGCATGTGTGTAGAAATGCAGTTTTATTTCAGCTTTAAGGGATTTAAAATTTTTATTCCCCCCTTTTAAAGTGGCGCTCTGGCTACTTTTGCAGAGTGTGGTGTGCTGAGAGTAAATAACTAAAATGGATAGGCCGGACTCTTATCTTCATGGATCCTCACAAATGGGAACGCAAAGATATGGATATGGAAGGAGAAAGTGGTCAGGAAAATTGCCATAAATCACAGAGCAATGATATTGGGTTCGATTTGGCATGGGCTTTGTTGTGTTTTTAAAAAGATAAATCTGCTTCCCTTTAAGAACGTAGGACCAGCTCTTCCTGCTGTGAACCTCTTGGTTGGGAGTCCTCCCACGGGGTTGCACGGGGTGAGAAAGTGTCCCGGGTTTTTACTGTCATTGAGAGTATTTCTTTTTCTACATTCTCACACCACCACCACCACCCCCAACTTTTATGGGGATCGAATTTGAGAGTCTATTGCAAATGTCTGATAAAAGTTAAGGGTTTCAAGTACATTATACGTTAAATGCCACCCAACAAAAAAAAAGAAAAAAGGAAGAAAGGAAAGAAAGGAGAGAGAGAGGGGGGAGAGAAGGAAACAAAAAAGGGGTGAGAGAAGAGGGAGGGAGAACAGCTATATTTTCAAAACCATTGCTTCTCAACCTGAATCACCTGGGGAATTTGCTAAACTACAGACTCCAGTTTGGTGGGTCTGAGCTGTGAGTGCGGTGGGACTCGAGGTTCTGCATTTCTAACAAGTTCCCAGCATTTCTAACAAGTGTCTAGGTGATGTTCAATGCTGCCGGTTCAGGCACCACACGTTGAATACAGAGGCCCCAAACTAAGAACGGGGCTGTTGTTTAGCTCATTCTGAACCTTATGGTAAAGAAGATTGGGGATGCTTATATCCTAGGAACTTGTCAGAGGAGAAAAGTTGGGACACGAGAAAAGCATGTCTTTGTGGGACCCACCCCTTCACCTTCCTCCCCTTCTGTGCTGTTTCCACTCCACCATCACCCCATTTTGCACATCACCCCCTTTTGCAGAGCTGGAGCCAGGGCTTCCATTAGTTATGGAGGAAAATATCTGAAAACACAATTTGCATTGATGTGGGTGATTTGTTGTGCTGCGCCTCCATGAAATATTTGCATTTGATGTGTAGTCTCAGAACGAAACAGAACTGGGTTCACATCTTGACTCTGTCACTCACTAACTGTGCGACCATGGGTGAGTTATTTAACCCATCTCAACCTTAGTTTCTGCAACCATAAAATGGGAATTATAATTTTGATATCACAGGGCTTCTGTGGAGACCAAACAAGAAAATGTATATAAAATGCTGCATCTGAATATTCAGTAAGTGGCAGCGATTATAAATGATTTGGGCAATAGAGTAGCCTAATGGGTAAAGTTGCAGATCTTGTACCAAAAAGCCCAAAATACAGCCACCTCCTTGACACTGACTTGTTATTTACTGACATCCAGCAGTAAATTAACCTCAATTAGCTTAGTTTCCTGTATAAACGGGCACAATAGTCATAAACATCTTAGAGGGATATTGTAAGGATTGATTAAGTAATCTAAAAATAGAGTCACTTATGCATTATTTGGCACATAGAAATTTATATATAGAAAGGAAATGATATATATGGAAGAGAGGCATAAAAGAGGAATCATTTATTCAAAAGAAGAGCCATTTTAAATGTGTTAGGTCAGGACTTCCTGTGCCTGGAGGAGTCCAAGGAAAGAACATCCTGTGATTCCTTAAATCCAATCATGTCCATGGGAAGCTCCCAAATGCTTCTGTGACAGACCAGTGTCAGTCTACAACAAAACATTTACGTGGAAAGGAAAGTAAGGGAAGAAGAGTTTTTCATTAGCCTAACTCTCTTCCATTTCAAGGATTGTCCTTTGGACAGAGAATCTATCCTGTAGGTTAGAGGAGGATATTAAGGTGCCTGTGTTTTATGGTAATGATAGTCCGGGGCTGCTTTTAAAAATGTTTTTATTTGGCAAAATTAAATGCTGATATCCTTATTTCTAGTCACTCAATTATTAATGTTCTTCCTTAATCTAACCGACCTGTAAAACCTCCAAGACTGCAAAAGTGAGTGACCTTTGATCATCTAATCACCTGCTCTTTTTAGCCACAAACACAGCAGCTGGGGATGGAGGACCACCTGTTTTCTATGTTGGGGTCTACAAGATCTTGCACCATGTGTTTTATTGGAAGTGACAGTACCCAGAGGTATCATTTTCATTTGAAATAATGATTTATTCTGCTGTAGCTCATAGCTAAATCATATTCAGAATGTCAAATTGGTAGCTTCCTTGCCACGGAAGGGTTGTGCAGAGTTCAGACCTCTGGAAGATGTCTTGGAGGAGAAGAGGAGAATGGTAAATCATTGTAGTTTCCATTTACGTTTGGTCTGAGCCAGTAGCTTAGGCTCATGTCACCAAGACAGGGCTACCTCTTTTCAAGTCCTGTCTCCTTTTCAGGCATGGGTGCCAGGAATCTATATGGGACAGGCAGCTCAGCTAAGAGTCTCAATAAACCGAAAACAGTTTTTAAAACTCATAAGGAGACTTTGGATGGGGAAGCTCTGTAGGTGTGTAGAGCTACAAAGAGGGACTTGCAGAGATTAGAGGGCAAACCAGAGTCTTGCTGGAAGAGGAAGGGATATTGCAAAAAGAACTTCTTTGCCACTTGAACACCATGATACTATAATGCAGGGATGTGGTAAGAGAAAAAAGACCAACCTCCCTCAACTTTCCCCTCATCCCTCCACCCCTAAAACACACATGCACACACATACACACACAGAGAGACATACACAAGCGTGCATAGACACATGCATGCACACACAAATACACATGCACACACACACACTCTAACTAATCTAGTACCAAAATTTCAAAGCTGATTATTTAACAGCTTTGACCATTTTTCAATCACATCTAAAGCCAGTTCTTAATTCTTGTGTGCTGCGCCAGGAATAGGTAACCTGGGAGAATTTTAAAACAATGCCGATCACACTGCCTCGGGGTATACTCCATCACTGCCCCCTTGTCCTCACACTTGGCTGTGATCAGGAGGCCTGCCAGAGAAATTCCATATCATTGTTAGTGAAAGTTTAACACTGTGGAAAAAGTAGATCTTGAATTGAAAACAGGCATGTGGCCTCTTTTATACAATTTCTTTTTTGAAGAATTCATGCCCTGTCTCCCATTATTGGCATAGATAACAGAGTTGAAGCAAAATGCTGTTTTAATTGTAAGCTTCAACCACATGCTATGTTTATGTGGTTGTTGATAACGGTATATAAAAGACCCGTGGATGATGTGTAGCTTTGATTTCCTATTGAGAAAAAAGCTATATCCAACTTTAATCTTTTCAGAATTTGTGCTGATTTGAAAAAATGACTCTCTCAAAGCAATTGTCAATTTATCTGCAATTTTCAAAATCCAAGGGGCTGTTCATGAAGAGACCCCTTGTTGGAAAACTAGTAACCAAAAATTTTATGGAAATGGAATCAATGGAATCTGACTACAAGCTGTGGGCAGGGACAGCTTCATGAGTATGTGAGTAACATCCACACCCAGAGGGACCCTGTGTGTGGGGTTTACTGCTCTGAGGTCATAGTCTTGAAGTTCTTAACAATTTTAGCTTTAGTTTTGTGTTTTAAGAGTGAAGTCTGGTGGTACCTAGAACATGGGGTAGGGAGAGAGGGGTTCAGAACCTTCGGCATTGTCTCACAACAGATTAGATTCTGGGCTACTCTGACTCATGGCGCCCTTGGGCGCCACCCCCCCCAAGCCTGAATCTGTCTATGGCCTTCCCCCTTCTGCCCCTTGAGGGGGCCCAGGCTCCAGTGCGAGGAAAATCAGTGCATTCAGTGAGCAACTCAGAGGGGGCCTCTGGTGCCGATCCAGGTACCCGGTGCATCCCAGAGGGGAGGTTGAAATCCCTTGGGGTGGGGGGTGGTAACCTGGGGGTAGGGGAGCTTGCCAGGCACCCGCATTTTCCATTTTTCACTGATCCCCACAAGGTATGTAGTCAGCCCTGCGTAGGGCTCAGGATGGATGAAGCATGAAAGGAGGCTCCATTGAGGGCATAAAAGCCCAGGCTGCACACAGCCTGTACACCCATGGAGCCTGCACCGGAGTTCCATCGATTTCCAGTTGAGAGTGAAGACTTCATCCCCAGATTAGTGATGTTGCCAGATGAACTGTTCATTTCCTAGAAGTGTGTGGAAATGAGCAAGACTCTTTAGAGTGAAAAAAGATATTTTTTAAATTAGGCAAACAATTTTCAGCTTAAGCTCTAGTGTCTAACTTGGTTCAGCACACTTTGATACATATCTCCATCAAGTTAAGAATGCCAACTCACTAGTATGAACGTAAGTGCCAACATACGTACAAGCGTACATGCATTTGTACATTCCTACCAAGTCCTAGAGCTGGCCTGCAGGAGATCCAGAGGTGAATAAGAGACAGTCTTTGCCCTGAAGGCAATACTCAATGGATAGTCCATTCCCCAAAGTTCTTCGTAGGCCATCAGTTTGTCATGAAATTCCACTAAAGCATGTCTGATGCTGCTTTCCTTTTCACTCTCTCCTTCTAGAAGCTTTTGCAGAAATTGAGAACATTTTTAGACTGGATATTACAGAAGCCCAGCTCTGCTTTTAATAAATAGATGTGAAAACAAATGATATTGTTGGAGGAAGACTGAAGAGAAATTTAGCAAATTTTGAGGAAAAAAATGTCTTTGAAATAGTCTATAGCACACATAGACAAAATCTACTGGTAGAACTAAAGCAATGATCTTAATAGTTTGGGTAGATATTACAAAACATCTTCAGATAACTAAATTGAAATAAGTGATTTGTAAGGTTTCTTTTTATGCTTTCTCAAGATAAGCATCCCAAATCTCTCTTTGACTTACCATGTACATGTGCAACCCTAAAATAAATATCATTTAGAACCGCTGAAGACCTAGACCCCTCACTCAAAGGAAACTGGGCTCCCCTCCACCAGGGACCAGGTAAGTCATCTACTAAAAGAATAGAAGTATCCATTTTTCACATTGTCATCAGACAGTCTCACTTCTCTAGGCCTCAGTGGGTGAAGTTAAAAGTACCTGAAAATGTAACTTGCAAAAACACACAGATCCTTATGTCAATTAG
>PVKH010009655.1:0-17500 GCA_004027955.1 Chaetophractus vellerosus
TGAAATTAAAGTTTCCTCTAGGCTTCCACCTCCTGAAGCAGTAGTCTACTATACAACATTATCTTTGTCTCTCTACCCCTTCCTGCAAAACAGAGATTTTTCTGGAGACTGTGTTTAGAGTGGGAATGTTTGTCTACTGTTCATCTGCAGCTCCCAATTTTGAGATCTGACATTCTCTGCTATACAGCCCCTAAGAAACTCAATTAGAAAAAAAAGACATGCACTTTTTATTATACCCACATATACAGGTAGTAATACTTTGAATTTATGTGTGTTGTTTAGAGCACTGCATCTACCTGAATGCCACAAATGGTTGATGAATGCGTGATGTTATGTTTAATTATTACAAAATGCTTTTAGAGCTACTTTTGGTTTGTTGGTAATTATTCAGTGTGTTCCCTGCCCTCCTACTTTTCTGAAAAACTCACATTCATTAGCTCTTCAGCGTCTTCCTAAATTTTCACTGTCTCTCCCAATTGTCAGACTTTGCATTTCTCAACTTTACACCCTTACTATCTTATCTACACTCATGGTGAAATTAGAACATGTAACTGCAGAATCTATCTAGTTATAGTTTCTCACTTTTTTTTTAGGTCCACTCTTCCACTTGCCTTACAGGTCATCTACAATCATCCTTCCAATATTTGAACCTGAACTGATCATCTCTCCTCTGAATCAATGCCACTTCTTACCATTGACAGCCTCAGCAAGAGACCATTTCCTGGATGCTTAGGCAGGAAAACTCAGAATTATTTTAAAATTTTTTAAAAAGATTTATTTATTTATTTACTTTTTATCCATTTTAGCCCCTCTCCCCCTCCCTGTTTTTGCTGTTTTTGTGTCCATTCGTTGAGCAATTCTCTGTGTTTGTTTCCTGCCCTCTCTTCTCATCCTTGTCCTACTGTCTTCACCAGGCTTCGGTCCTGGGAACCTCCGATGTGGGAGAGAGGTGTTCTGCCACCTGAGCCACCTCAGTTCCTGGTTGTTTGGTGCATCTCGTCTTGGCTCTCCCCCGCGTCTTTTTCCTGCTATGTCATCATCTTGCTGCATGGTTCGGTGGGGCCTGGGGGCTCATCTGCTCGCAGGGCCAGATGGCACGCCCGCACACCTTCCATATTTTTCTTTATTTTACTGGGAGGTCCTTGGGATCAAACCCAGGTCCCTCCATATGGGAAATGGATGCCCAACCATTTGAGCAAACTCCATCCCCTCAGAGTTACTTTTAATAGCCCAACTCCTTTGACTATTTGCATTGCCTTCAAATGTTCATTTTCTGCCAAGATGGCAACAAAAAAAGAGCTTTCCAAATGAGAAGCACTAAATGGAAGGAGTAGACCATCACGGTCAAAAAGAAAGTTATCCAAGTTGGTATAAATGTTGGCTAGATGATCAGAGGTGTATGAAAAACAACAAAGCAGGCTCTTTAAAAACCTATGCTTAGAGGAATAAAAACAAGGTAAGAACAAACCTACTGTTTAGAAAGGTAGAGCATAACCTCAATAGATAACCAAAAGACACTCAACACCTATCTTGCTTTAGTCTTCATCTAGGAGAATGATCTTCAAACTGAAAAGGATAGAGGAAACAACAGTAAGGGGCAATTTAAACCAGGTTACCTGAGAAGAGCGCAACAGAGTATCCAGGTACTTTCAAGTTTCTAGTCAATGAATTACAATCCAAGAAGCTAAATGATTTTACAGACATGAACACAGAATCCACATTCTTAAATTTTGGAGAAATCATGAAGAATCTGAAAGGTGCCACAAGACAGGTGCTTTTTGTGTTTTATGTCATATTCTTCTGAATTGCCCTCTGCTATGCTATGGCCAGACCATTTTCTTATCTCTTCCCCATGGACAACTTTATAATTTCAAACTCTGTCCCCCTTTTTTCCATTCTTTGCCATCAATGTGCATAATTTCTTAATCAATCACTGTCTATAATTTTTACACAAAGCTTAAATTGTAATACATTCTCTAAGACTTCTTGAGATAAACCACTACACTTAATGATTAAAAGCTAACATTTATTGAGGGCACTAACAACTCATTTAATCTTCTCAATGACCAGGAGGGAGGTACAATTTAAAAGAAATTTTAATATTTTACCAAAGAGGAGGTTAGGGCTTAGTGAGGTTAAGTAACTTGCCCAAAGTCACACACATGTTGAGTGGCAGAGCTGGAATTTGAACCCAGGCAGAGTGTTCATGCTTTTTTCTACATTTTTATTCCAGCCTGGAACGCTTATTGTAGTTTTCCCCAGAAGAACATTTCTATTGTTTTGCTTTTGTTTTGTGTACTAATTATGTCCTCCCAACTAAATTTTAAGTACTTCAAACTGGGAGATGAAGATCTTTTACCTTACCCATTGTTCACATTACAGTGAAAGATATAGGGCAAGCCCTCAATAAAGCTCCACTGAATTGTGTCAACAGATATGCAAAGTTATTACACTTCCATCATGATGGGTATTTTCTTGTTGGTCACAATGAAAACAAAATATAAAATGTGATTGTGTGATGATGCATATGATGGGGAGTAAGTAATTTTCAAAGTCGTCACATGATGAAAGGAGACATGTATGTACAATGAGCCAAAAGTAGATGTAGAGAATCAGTGACTCAAATATTACTTTCCCTGCTGTCTTTCTCTCAAATTCTTCCTTATCTCTGTTATCTTTTTCCAGGGTAGTAAAGATCCTCCTTGGTTTTCTTCATAGAAGATGTTCTATTTTAAGTGAGATTTTAAAAGTATATTCAGGAAAGCAGATAAGAGTTCGGTGCTTGCCTACCACATGGGAGGTCCGGGTTTGGGTCCCAGGGCCTCCTAAAGAAGACCAGCAAGACAGGGAACTGATGCAACAAGATGACAGCACAACAGGATGACAATGCAACAAAAAGACACAATGAGGAAACACAATAAGCAGGGAGCTCAAAGTGATTAGGCGCCTCCTTCCCACATGGGAGGTCCCAGGTTTGGTTCCCGGTGCCTCCCAAAAAGATGAGCAGACAGAAAGAGCAAAAAACAACGAGGGGTGGTGGAAATAAATAAATAAATAAATAAAAATAAATCTTAAACCACCCCCCCCCCAAACCCAAAACAGTTATAAAAGTGCATTAAAATTTATGTGTATTTTCTGCTCCCAAGAAAAGTTTAAGGTTCATTTTAGGGCAAAAGTCACAATGTAGAAATGTTACACTGAAATGTTATTGTGTCACTTAGGCATTTTTTATTAGTTTTATTTCTTTATGTCCTTCCAAACTCAATTCTGCATTTACTTTGCAGACGGAATTGACCTCTCCCCACTGAGGCCACCAACCACTGGGTACTTGAAAAGTCCAGGGAAAATCTCTTGGTCTTTAACTTTAGCTGCTTCTTTCTGGAAACTCTGCAGAGCTTTAGGTTCAGGTTGTCCAGCTTATAGCTGTTTCTTTCATTCTCCATGCCTCTTCTTCTACCCTCCTTTAAGTTTACCTTGAATTCCTTTAAGGGTTAAGACATAACCGATTGTAGTCAATGTCTAGGCTATGTGATTTGCTCCTGTAACTTGGAATACAACCTAGTAAATTTTCATCTCTGGTCCAGAGCTTTCTCCCAAGCTCCTGATCTAGATATCTGATAGCCTACAGGACACCTCACTTGGTGTACCACAGGCACTCAAACTAATCATACAAAACTGATTTCATCCCCTCTGCTCTACCACAAACCTGCTTTGTTTCCCATATTACCACATAGATTTCTTAGAAGTCATTCTAGATTCCATTTTCTCTCTTACCTCCTTATATCAAATTTACTTTGTAATTATAATACAATATAAAATTTTGTTTTCACTACATAGAAAGCAACTCCAGGGAAGAAAATGGAACTTTAATCTTAGTATCTTTATTATCTAACACTCTGGCTTAAATACACGGGGCATTCAAAGAGATGTTCTTTAAATGAATGAAATAGTCCAAAAATATCTTAAAAAACAGATTTTGCAAATTAATCTAAGTTTAATTGTTTGAAAATACAAAGCAATACTTTTAAGAAAAAAAGTCACAGTCCAAAATATCTAGCTTTAGATGACTATTCTCTTTACCAGTGCTCTTAAAAAAAAAAAAAAAAAAAAAAAAAAGGCCTGCATTTTATTTTGAAATGACCAAGGAAAAAAATTTAAATATAAGACTTGTAGCACAGACTAAAAGCTAGATATGGGCTCATCAAATTTCCACTTTGCAAAGTAAGCATATTTACTAGTTGATGTTTTTATCAGTCTTCTCAAATATCTGATTTTATGATAATTTTATGATCAATTATTATCTCAATTATTCACTTAATTTTTATTAAACACATTTTACAATAAAAGGTCAGAAAGTGTAAAGGTGAGGTGGTTCCTACTAATTGAGAAGTATAAATTAATGTGCACTCTGATGGCATGGCATGTATAAAACAACCCAGGTATAATAAATTTGGCAATAATTTTATCTCTTCCATGAATTTGTCTTCTCTCTCTGTATCATAGAATTACATAATTTCAAAACTAAAGAGTATTCTAGTTATATACATTTTAAAGCAGGTCTAATCTAACCTTGTATTTTAAAATAAGAAAACTAATGCAAAGAGAAGTTAACTGATTAGTCCATTGCCACTGAACTTGGACATGATGAAACTGCATAGTGCTTAATGGTAGAAAGAGAAGTTAATTCTAGTCTTTTGGATTCTTGGTGTGATGTTTTTCTACTCTATGTTCTGTAACATCACTGCAGCCTATTTCAGTGGCTTTTTAAAATAATAAAAAAAAAACCACTATTAACAAGGGAGTGTTTGTTATTTGAAGCAAAAGCTCTCAACACATGATCCGTAAGCCTTCTCTTGCTTTGATCTCTTATACCATTTGTGCTCTCACAGAGAACACTTGCAAAGTCTTAAAAACCAGAGCCCAAGAAAAACAGTGAGTTGATTTTTATTCCACGTATGCCAAAGAAAACAGCCTTGCAAACAGCACAGGCACCTCGGCACATGTAGTCCCAATGCAAAAAGAGCCCCTGATGCGGCATCACCACTCAGGGAACCATAAGCAGCAGAGCAGCAGGGAGAGGGTGCTCTTCTTAAAATGAAGGCACTGACGTGCTTTAGACATGCACCCCAGAAAATAAAAAAGATTTGCATGTCTGATGTCTTTTCTTTTTTCCGAAAATGTGCATTTCAAAACATTGTTTCTCTAAAAGCAATGAGCTTGCACTGCATGGCTATTTGACCTCCAGAATAAAGTCCCAACTCATTAGCACGGCTTATAAGACTCTAAGGATCGGGGACCTGCATGCCTTTCATCCCTCTGTCCGGTCCATCCCTCCCACCACTGCCCTCTCCTCGTTTTATATAATCTGAGTATCTTGTTTGTTCTGACTAGAAGATCCATTTTCATTCTGCCCTCCTCTACCATCATTTAATTGCCACTCACCCTCTCAGACTTTCCTCAGGGGAGTCTTCGTAAGAGTGCCAAGAGCTTACCTCAACCACAGCCCCTTCTACACTAATTGCGATAATGTGTTCACTCGCCTACCTCCTCCAATAGCTTCTTCTGAAAAGTGACCTTTTCTTCTTGTTTTTGGAGACTCAAGGCCTGGCAAAAGGTACCCTATAACTGGTAGGCACTTAAATATGTACAGAATGAATGTTAATGAACTGCCTTTCTCTTAAAGCTGATGGTATCTCAGCCCACCAATGCCATAAATTTAGAGTATTTTTGCTTGTCCTTTTAAGAGGAAAAAGGGAATTGAATGTTGTTTCAAAAGTTGGTTATTCCAAATATGGTTCAAGGCAATCAAGCAAGGTGAGGTCATGTTTTATATAAGTAGATACAATCCTTCTCTGCAAAGTGTACAAATTTATCAAGCATTTATTCTCCTAGGCACTGCTTACAGAAATTCAACTCAAAGTGGAAAATTTATTTTCCATATTATTTCAGATTTAGCTTAGCCTACATTATTTGCTCTTCCAAAACTTTTACAGATTATGCTTCTATTTCCAGTGGGCATCTCAAAAATCAAGAAAGAAGAAACATAATCAAGGCAGCTTATAGAGAAAAATGTTCATACTTGTTTTAATGGTCTCATTGCATATAAGAGGAATACAAAAATATAATCATGATAATTATACTTGAAGGTCAAGAAAATTTAGGAACTCCCGCTGCCACATGTAAAGGGTATGTCATAAAAAGGCACTCCATATTTAAACTATAACACCAACCCCAGAACCTGGCTTCATTTGAAACTTTAACACTTGTTTATTAAAATCTAGTTACATTTACTGGTATCATTCACCCATCTTCCAAACATTTATTACAGTATAAACATCATTTTAAAAAAGCACAAATTAAAAAACTTCTGTAAAAGAATATCTCTTGGAAAAACGTTCAGAGCAAATTTAACTGTGTCCAAAAGACCTACTTGGGGAAACTCCCCTGGAGTTTCCTTGGATACAGACTTAAAGATGTTTGAACCAAACTAATATACAAAAGCACCATAAAGCAACCTTGCACTGATTTTTTTTTTTAGAGCCACACAATAACTAATGGTCAGAACGACTGCAAAAAAGGCATGAATGGATACACACAAATAAAACAAAAACAGCAGTTTTAGTTCAAACAGCTGCTATATCTTATTAGGAGACTGGATCGGAGGGAGGAGGTTCTAGATACGTTTAGAGAATAAATGCGGTAGATTTATGTAATGACTTACTTTAAGAGAAGCCACAATAGATATCTTATGGAAATGTTCCAAACTCCAAAAAATTACTCTTCTATGAAAAATATAAAATTTTAATTGAAGCAACCAAAACATAATTTGTCTGCATTTCTCATTACTCATCTGCTTTCCCAATATTTAATACAACATGCTTAAATTATGTTTTTCTATTTTATTTTTATTAACAAAACTGTGTTTGAAACAGATATTACAGTAACAGAAATAGAATGGGTTAAAATATAGACACCATGAGTTGGGTGATGGGCAAAGGGTCTGTGATAATACATTCTGTGTGTGTTTAGGACATCTATGTATTTCTGCAGCTTCAATTACTCAGAAGTATTCTAAAAACTCATCTGTACTGCAAACTACAGCAGCTGACATCTATAATTGGTGGTATAAATAAGACCAGAATGTCTCACATTTACTGCAGACCCTTACAAAGAAGATGATCACAGAAACTGGTTATATTGGGCTTTTAACTAGTTCTATTGTACTTTGAATCTAATTAAGGTCTATTGGATAGAATTACGTTTGCTTATTATGACTTCTGGTTCATAAGAGATACTGGAAATAATAGATTAAATCATGTATTTGATGTCACAAAATTTGAAATTAAAATAGACTCATAAGGTACTATGAATGAGGAGAAGGATTTCATGATCAAATAAGACATTTGTTTTAGAATCTATAATTTTAAGAATAAACATTGCTACAAGATTGGAATTTGGGTTTTAAAATGTGTTTTTCTTGAAAAGTTATAACTTTGTATAGTCAGATGAAAACGTTTGCTCTGCAATGTTAAATATTTCTCCTACTTCCTCTTGTATTATATTTTTTAAAATAAGACAAGAAAAGAACAAAAAATTACTATTATTTTAGTAACCTCTTTACTGTTTTGCTAAACCTATTCTTTATTTCTCCAAAAACTATTTGGGTATTACATTCTGGGTGTGCTTTCTCAGTCTATTTTGTTTCTAAGCAAATATACTAAATAAATAACCTGGCTAATGAGCTCAGGATTGCCTCTCAACAGTTCAGTTAATTTTTAAAAGACTGGACACAATCTTTAGAAATAACTGTCCTATCTACTCCATTCTGTTCTACTTTAAGATTATTTAGGTTGGTTTAAAAAGCTAAGAAAATCTCTCAGGTACTAGAACACATCATGCTTTAATTAGGTGATATAACTATACATATATGTACATGTACTATATATGATAAACAGTAATATACATGCCATATTATACTATATATATAATGCAATTCTAGTGATATGGAATACATAGCTATCTCAGACCTAGATGATACTAAATGAAGTAAACATACCTTTAGGATCCTAAACTTTTCTAACATATAAATAAAGATCTTTTCTGATTCTGTTTTATGCTTACCATGTGGGATCATTAACTATGAGCTGTAATAGGAATTTTCAAACTGTTACATGTACAAATCACAGGAAAATAAGGAAAGCACCAGTTTAGCACTAAAATAGGTATTTCAATATTTCAAGGAGTTCATGACCACTTGTATCTTAATTCTTCAGTGACCCATGAACTTGATTATAAGTCTATACATATCCAAGCATACCTTTGCATACTGTATGCAAAGAAAACGACTAATAATGTTTAAAATGGATTTATAGACAAATGAAGACAAAAAGAAAAAAAACCAAAAAGCCTGTGGCACACATACCCCTTCTAAGAGAAACTGGCTTGCTGCCTGGGCTGTCTGGGTACCTTGGGTGTACACATGACTGTCTTCCTAGCTCTCCAGACCAACGGTGACCTGACCTAACGGGACCCAATCTATGGGCAGGGCTATGATCCATCATGTGACCCAGTGTGAAAAGACGAATTAGACCAACCAAACCTCTTTGAGCCATCTGAAGTGAGTAAATAATGAATGAGGCAATTAGCAGCAGGAATCGAAGCTGCTAGAGCAAGAGCACACAAAAAGGAGCTGTGAACAGAATCAAGGCCAGGGAGGCATTGTAGGCTGAAGCTCTCAGGGAAGCAGAAACAATTTTAAAGTGGAGGTTACAGAGGAGAAAACAAGAGTGAAGAGGGAAAGGATGTGCAAGTGGGTGGTGAGAGAACAAAACAGATGAAAAGACTTGCCAGACAGAATGCAGAGAGAAAGCAGGGCACAGACACAGTCCCCCAGAGCTACCTCAGTTTCTGATAACGTTCTAGCTTCAACCCAGGTGTATCCCTACTTCAAATTAAACCAAACCAAGCCCTTTTTCTTAAGATACTCTGAGTCTCAGCCTCTGCTCCCTACAGCTGGAATGCAATCAGAATGATTAATTTCTATGCCCAGGTTAATGAGAAATTTACACATATATTACATGTTCTTTAAAAAGAAGTATACATATAGCACCTGTGACTTCAAATGTGTTGAACTCCCCTGTGCTAAGTCAGAAATTGAGCCACTTATCACAGAGCCAATATGCTAACTTATTTGGTTCTCAAGTTAAAGTCATACCAATAGCAGGCTGCAACATTGCAAGGTGTGTGTGGTTTAACTACTCAAATCCAAATTTTTAAAACATGGGTACATATTACCAATTTGGCTGAAAAGTTTCTTTCACACTGAGTTCTTAATAAACTATGCCAGTTTAGAGTATAATGTTACCTATGAAGGCCAGTATGAAAGAATAGACTAGAAGCACTTATTTATGCCACAACATAAGCAGAATAATTTTTAAGAAGTTGTTACACCGAGAGAATGGAAATTTATAAAGGCATCCTCATGTTCTTAAAGAATTATACCAAGTACATTGATAATTTTAAGTCTGACTTGGTATTGTAGACTCTGGAGAAGAGGTTACAAAAAAACAGCTGAAGGTTTTGTCTAGCTTGTAGAAGTGTTTAGTCTATGATGTTTTTTTTTTTAATTAAATTAGTGGACAGAACTTAAAAATTAAGAGATAACATATATGCAAATCTGTATTTCTGGCTTCTCTTGAAACATCAAGAGATCTGCTCATATCAGCCCATGTTTTCACAAGTCAACAAAGGAGAGTTGAGTAGCAGTTACTCCACTCAGAAGGGGCAATGTGTTTCAGTTTCTCCTGTCTCCTGTTGCCAGCTGATCCCTGTGGGTAACTTAGTTTGTAACCTCTGTTCAAGAGCTAAGAAATGTATAAATCTCACCTGGGCATCAACTATAATTATTAATCTATAAATCGAAGTACAGTTTTACTCAAATACACTGATTAAAGTAACACTAAAGACTTCAGAATTTCTGGCACCAATTCTGTTTTGGAGGTAACCCGTGATCCTTTTACTATGCCATGCACTCCTTACCTTTTCTGTCTGGCTTGAGGTTTCTGTCCACGGGTGGTGGTTCACAGTCTGCAACGGGAACTGGCCTTCGGGGAGGGGTCTTTGGGCTGGACCTGAAGCCCATATGAGCAGGAGGGGGAACTTGCATCCCAAATGAAGAAAAGTCAAATGTTCCTGGTGTCATTGGCACATAATTTTCTTCCTGAATTCGTTCTGTAAAACTGCTGGAATGCTGTCGTGGTGGAGAGTTGGGGTTCATGGGGACATAATTTTCATCTAGTTCTTCATTTGATACACTTCCCACTGTGAACACATTTTTGATTTTCTAAAATACACACACACATATATTTTTTAATAAACAAAAAGTATTGTCAAACATGGAAACACAACTCTAAGCCACGCTTATTCATATAGAAATGGAGGTACTGTTATTTCGTGATCTTGTTTAGTCTCAGGGCACTAAGCGTGAAGGTTCTGACAATGAAATATACTTTATGATGCCAAGGGCAATTATACTTACAAAGTGGTTATGGAAGCCTTCAAGTGAACTAGATCTATCACATGGAAATGTTCGTGGAATATCATAGAAGTCTTGAGAACTAGTATCTAAAACAAAGAACAAACTATTAACATTTCTTCCCATCTTTGCCAGCTCTCGGAGTGATCAGTAATGACCTGTCCTCTCTCTCTCTCCCCACTCATATACACACACATGCATATACAAATGTGCACATTCATGGAGTTTTAAAAGGATGCTCAGAGAAAAGCAACATCTTGAATTGGTAAACTAAACCACTAAAAATGCAGAAACTCATATGCTATCAACACCAATATGTAATTATGACAATGAGCGATTGTCTAAGCCTAGAATGTGATAGGAATATCTGAAGAGGGAGAAGAGAAATACTTCTACTTTCTCATCTTTTGCACCACCTTGGGACTAACTTAGATCTCACTTCTAACCATATTTTTCACTTGTTTCATGAAGGGATTTAGAATTTGTTATGAAATGCTTAAATAAATATTGTTATACGCACTATTCATGATGCATTAAATTTTTATGTTCTTTAAGATAGCTGGAAAACTCTACCACAATACACAGAAATTCTCGCACAAAGTTTTTTTTTTAGAGTATGTGCATTTAAAACTTTGGCTTTCTATATTTAGGAAGTTAAGAATCTCAGAGAATAACCCAGACCCAATTTTCTCTTCTCAAGGCATGTAACTTTTGGTGGTATAGGAAAAGTATACTCAACTAGCAATAATGAAGTGGCTAGGGATAAGGCTAGAGAAGATTCAGGGCATTAAAAACAACAGATAACAAAACATAAAGTCAAACAAAAGGCATAATAGCTTGGTTGGAACCAAACATCACCTGTTAGACACAACGTAAAAATTGCTTTTATAGGAAGGAAGGAAACAGAGCCCAACAGATGTGACAGAGAAGCGGCCATAATGCACAAAAATACAGGAAAGAGTATGACTCGGAGGGGCTTTGTGGCTGGCCCATTTCCTGTCCTCTGCTCGAACAGGGGTCTCCCCACCCAGGATACATAGAAAGTGGGAGAGAGGAGCGCACACTTCCTGAGGCAGGAAGGCACTGCTAGGGCCAGACTTCGTCAGGGATGAAAAATGCCGGCTCTTTCTCCCTTCCAGCAGAGCACGCAAGCTGGCACATGTGCACACAGACCCGTCCACAGATCTACTGAAATTGTGTTATCTTGGCTATGTTATCTTGGCTGCACAGCTGGAAAAAAAAAGGACTGTCGTTTAACAGCACAGTTTGCTTAAAAGAACAAATATTCATATACACATTTTCTATCATTTATCTCTATTACAATGGAAGCCAATGAGAGCTGACCTTTTCTCAATTTGTTCAGATCCACAGTGGAAATGGTATTGCTGCGCGATGGAGGAATTCCTGCTGTAGGTATACAGTAACTACTGTCAGTGTCTGAGGCCGTGCGTTTGATACTACACGCTTCCACAGGGGATCGGTCATGAGCTGGATGTGGTTTCGGTGGGCGAGGTGGAGGAATATCTGGAATAGGCTCTAGCTTTGACGTCTGTCCCAAGGTTCCTTCTGGAAATGTTCGTGGAATCTGGTAAGTGTTACCAGGTATTGGAGGAATGTCATAACTAATAGACACATGCCTCATTTGAGTCTCTACACTCGATGTGCCAGATGGGGTATTAAAAACATAGAGTTCTCCATCTGCTTCAGTATTCGATGGCGATACTTTTGGTAAAACATCGTGGGAATAACTTCTGGGCAGGTTATAAAGACTGGAGTCTACAGAAATAGATGCAGCACGTGATGGTGGAGAGTCATACATCATTTGCTGCTGAAAAAAGCCATTCACTCCTTGTTTGCTCAGGGAGGAAGCAGGATTTTTATGAGAAGGGACGTTATCATTGCAGTCTGTTTCAGAAGAGGTGGCTTTTGCAGAATCAGCATGTGTTCTAAATAAATATTATTAATGACAGAAAAGGATGTTAATATGATACAGACTTAAGATCTATTTTTAATAGATATATTTATAGCTTAGCAATCAAAATACATGGCTCTTTTCATTGGATTTTTTTGTGTGACCCATAAGATTTAAAGCACATTCTTTAATTTTGTATGATTATAAACCAGACCAAAAAAATGCTACCACAAAACCACCCAAAGCATTCGCCCTAATTCATGTTCTGTACCTGAATTAAGGTACACCTCCAACTCCACCTATTACATCCACACAGAAAACCACAATCCCAGAAGCACTGGAGTTAGATAGCACAACACTCTAAGAAAGGTAAAGGATTAAGGCATAGACACAAGGAATAGTATTTCCTCTTAAAAGCATGCAAAAACTCAGTGCCCATACAGTTCATACAGTTGACCAATTGCTCTTTAAACCATCTGTGGAAAATCTGTTGTTCTGTAAAACTGAAAGGCTAATGATTACATGGTACTGAAAAAATCCAATGTGACCTACATGGAGACAGAAACTTAATAGGTTTTTTATATATTCCTTTCTACTAATTTTCTTTAATAATAAATATTTAGTCAACACTATAAAGAGAATAAAAATATAAGGCAGAGATTTAACCAACTCCGATCAGTTATTAACCTTGAGAAATCTCAGTAGAGTATATTTTATGTTTTAGGTATGTTTTCAGTCTCCACATTTTGTCAAGATGAGGCTAATGACACAAGCACACTTGTACTGCCTTACTGCATGTTGTCCAAAGTCTGTAGGAATTTAAATTTAATATTTCTTTAAACAACTTGTGATCATTTTTTAAAGGGTGTGTCTTCCCTGATTTCTTAGCAACACTTGGGACTATGTATTGATTTATTCACTGAAACTCTTCCCCTCTGGTAACTGAGAACCCATATTGCACTATCCTGATTTTTCTCCTCCCTCATTGATTATTCCCTCCTTTCATTTCCCGGATCCTTCTTCCTGTCTCTCTACTTTTGCGAATGCCGGTAGAGCTCAGTTCTCTAATCCTTTACCACGCACACCATTAGAGAATCTTCCTGTCTCATAACTTGACCTTCCCCTGAAATGCCTATCTTCTCACCAAACTCTGAGTCCCATATTTTTGAATTGCTCAAAAGGTATTTCAACTTAATTATCCCACTATCTCTTTGTTCAGTGTGTCCCAAACCCAATTCAATTTATTTCTCAATTGATAAGTCTTCCTGACTTCTTGCATGAAATGTCTTTATCCAGATTCTTGGCTCAAAACCCGGTCAGCTTTGATTCCATCACTCGGGCACAGTCCTTCTCCCAGCCAGAGTTTCTGTTCCCCTGCTCTATTCCCACTCTCACCACCCCAAGTTCTGACCGGCATCTCTGCCGAGATCTACATTAATGAGCCCTCCTGACTGGACTTCTTTCCAATCTATCCATGGGTCCACACTTCTATTCTCCTGTTAGATCAATATTTTCAAACATGTTTTTTATATAACTCACCTACTCAGAAAAACCTAGTAAGTGTTCCTACAGGGTGTAAAACTCCACGAGGGCCACTAACTATTCCACCAGGCATTGAGGTGACTATAACCTGGCTCCATTCTGTGTGCACTATCTTACATCCCACTACTCCCCAAATCGAACCTTTTACTCCAGGTAGGCTCCTTCTTTATAATGCCCACCCCCCCACTCAATCTCACCTCTCGTTTTGCTCATTCTATTTTTGCACAAATTAGTTATCAGAGTCTCCTCTTCTCCTATCAACTATGTGTAATTCAAATTCTACTCCACCTCTGAAGTGTCTCACTATTTTTTTTTTCCTTTTTAAAAACACTTGGACTTTGTCTTCTTAGAATTTTAATGCCCCTAAGCATATCCTAGCAATTTGTATTTCTTTTAGTTCAAACATGTGAGTGAAGACTAGCTAGGGGTACAAAGAATAATAAAGTTTCCTCCCTGCCTGCCCTTGACTAGCTTATAGTTTAGTGGAGAATGCATAAAAATATCAAGCTATTTCCAATACTGTGATGAAACAGAGGAATGGAGGCACAACCAGGATGCCATGGAAATCCAAAGAAACAAATTTAATCTAACCTGAGAGTTTGGGGGATGTTTCCTTGAGGAGCACATTCATGTCTTGGCTGAATCTTGAAGCTTTTGTCAAGGCAATTTTCATATATTGTCTTGGCCTACAAGTACTTCATGCTCTGACTTCTTAACAAGCATTACTTGTAAACTCTGAAGGTGATTGTGTATGAGGGACTTTATCTTAAACAATTAATTTGTACCTCTGTAGTACCTACCAAAATAGAGGGCATATAGTGGGTACTTTACAAACATTTGTAAATCAAATGTCACTTTTGCAATAGTTTTGAGAATAATTTCTACTACCACAGAAAAGCTGTGATACCAGTGAGAACACTGAAAGGCACCATCTAAAATTAAAATGTACTGAAAAATGCCACCTAGCTGTTGGCTTTTAAAATTGAAAAGTAATTGTGAATCTCCATAAAATAAAATCTTAATTAGTAGCACAGGCAACAAAGTTGCAAGTATGTAATTTTAAATACAGCAAACAAGTAAAATCAAATTAGAATTTGATATTAACTAATGTTGATTTATAACTTTTTTGTTCTTACAGGTAAAATCCCATTATAACAATTATATAGAAACCCATCTTTAGAATGTTTGTGAGCTATTTCCATTATCTTAGATAATGGTTTATAGAAACCATCTTGTGGATCTTAACAAATTCTATTAAAAAAATTTTATTAACAAGTGCTGTCTGACCCTAGCTTATGTTAGCAATCACTTGCTACAAGAGAAAAGGCCAACAAATCTTTTTTGTCATAAAAATGTTTTATAACTTAGAACTGTTTAAAAAAATATTTCACATCTATTATGCAATTCACCCCACTTAATTCTGTAAATTAAGATAATCAATATATCCAATTGACCGATGATTTTGCTAATTGTCACACAGCTGTGAATAGCAGACAGGCCTCCTAATCATCATTTTCCTGCTCCCTTTTCAAACAATAAAACAACTGTCTTCCAACTCCCTCTGTCACCTCAGGCATTCCAACTACTCAAGATCAAATGACAACAAAGATCAAATTAAAATACCTTATAGTTCAGAAGAGGGGTGCAGGAGCTGAGACGATGGGGAAACCAAGGATTTGGGAAAGGCTCTATGACACCTGCTGTCAAGTATTGAACTCCATATATTTTTTTCTACTCAATAATTTGTAAAATCAAGGTTTGGGAAAAGCTCTGTTTTATCACTAGATATGAAGACTGGGAAGAAATTTTAGCAATATATTTAATTTCTTCAAACTTTATCACAATCCAATTTGTATATTCCATAGAACTTGCTATATTGGGACTTTACCTGTAGGATTCATTTCTCACACAGATCCAAAACAACCATGACACACTCACTGCAATGAAATCGCTTTGCTTTCAAAGTCTTCTAGCAGTAGGTATTCCTCTCCTTCTTCAGAAATAAAAGATGACCCTTGGCTGGTTTACAATCACATAAGAAATGGAGCAAGATCACCATTTATAAGTCAGTGAAATCTGTTAAGCAAGTAATACTGTGAGTCTGTAACAAGGACTATAAAATAGTAAACAGATTTCCAAATGAGCCTTGTAGATACAATTGTTCTTTGCCAAAGATGACAGAAATTGCTTTTTCAGTAAGCTCTCTTGAAAATCAGAAATCATCACTGGATGAATACAAAACTGGAATATAAGCCTATATAAATGGCTTAAGAGTAAAACACACACAAACTCACATGCACGTGCAATTTACCTCATGGGTTCAGGCTTCTTGCTTTGACAGTTGATTAGCAAGAGGTAGTCTTGAGGATCCTCCTGGATGCCAAGAGTTTCCAGGTGGGTTGGAAGGTTAATTAGCTGATATGGAAGAGGTAGAGTAGCAGAGGAAGAATCCACCTGGGTGGATGGAGGGGCTGTAGTTACAGCTAACGGTAAATCAGCTGGTGCTTGTGAGGAGTTGCCAGGTGGCTTCACAGCATCTGCAAGCACAAAGGTTTAATTATCATTACCTACATTTGAAGAACTTTTTTCCCAACAAAGGTACGCAAGAGTTTGGAGATGAATTATTTAAACACACACAAACAAAATAAACCATGACAATGTCAGTTAAAACAAACACTACCTAAGTGGTAACATTTATGCAGGAAATAATTTATTCTTGTCAAAGAAATCTGAAGAGTAGTGTTCTTGCTCCACTTTAGAGGCTCTAACGCTTCCTTGTGAATTTGTGAAGCTACAGGGAAGGAAGATGTTCAAGAGACAGATTTTTTTTTCCTATGATAAAAAATAGAAGTGCCAACCTTTCCAAGGGGATCAATTTTATAACATGGCCTCTACAGTCTCCTGGTGCTTTGGGTACTAGGGTCAGCTCTTTATCTTATGTTTCTTTGCTATTCAGTCTTTTCTTTCCACTTTCAGCAGAGAATTCCTCAGGTAGGAATATTTCTAATTCCAGGAGTGGTGAAAATAAAAGCTAGCCATCTTTGAGGAAAGAGGTCTTTTTAAACATCAACTCTTTCTTCAAATCATATCATCTTTGCCCTTTAGTGGATTTCTGTAGTACTTTCATTAAAAGGGGGTTGGCAGTAACTATTAAGCACTTACTATGTTCTAAGAAGACATATGAAAATAGCTAAATAGAAAGAAGTAATTTGAAACAAAGTTGAAAACCCAAAAATAAAATCTCACTGTAATAACTGACATAAACAAGTATAATTTTAAGAGCCCAGAAAAAAATTGCTCTATTAGTCTGGTTAGGAATTCAAGGCTATAAATAATCCATAAAAAGTAACAATGAGACAGAGAGAGAGAGAGAGAGAGCGCGAGCGAGCGAGCAGAGGGATTAGAAAGCAGTTAATGTATCCTATAGGCTATTATATATTTTATATACTTCTTCTCTATACAGTAGAGGAGTGGTAAAACTGCATAATCCAGTTCAATGTTAAATTCTGACC
>PVKH010009656.1:0-18642 GCA_004027955.1 Chaetophractus vellerosus
TGGGGGTTGGCATATGGGTACTCCTGGAATCTCTATGTAACATGTGTGTAATCAATGAATCCTAAAAATGTACATAGATATATAAAAAATAAATAAAAAATTAAAAAAAAAAAAAAAAAGAAATAGAGGACAACCTACATTCCAATAAAAAAAAAAAAATAGAGTACAAAGAGGAAGTGCTGAGAAAGGAGGCATAAAGATAAAGAACACAGTTGGAGGGCTCAGGGAGGGTGGGCAATCCAGCCTAGCAGGGGTTAGAAAGGCTTCCTGGAGGAAAGGATGACAAGCCAGGATGAGAAGAAGGGAGCTAGGGAAAGGTAGGCTGGGAGGACAGGAGAACCCTAAACAGAGGAAACAGCAAGTACAAAGTCCTGAAGGCCTAAAAGGTGAGACATTCCATAGTTCCACGTTAGAAAGTTTGCTGTGGCTTTCCTGTGGAGAAGGTAAGGCTGGGAAAAGGTGATGATGGCTGAAATAAGGCAGTGGCAGTCAGATGGAGAAAGCTGGATGGATTCAAACACTAAAATCAATTCTGTTATTTCCCTTGTCACTGGCCTACAAAGCTGACACGGATTTCTGAGAATTTCCTGATAGGACGACAGGCCAAGGGGCTACAAGTAGAGCTGAGAAGAATATCCAGATAGGCTGTCTGCTCACCCTGATTCCCTACCACAAAACAGAAAATAGAACCACTTTTAATTAATTCAACAACCATTTGTGAAAGGTCTACCACCTTGTGCTTGTGGCAATGTCTTCATGAAACAGCCTGCCCCAAAAATGCAGGTCAAGACTTTTTTCTCCTTTCCAGTTGTACAAAATGCTATGAGCTTTCCCAGGTGGTTTATTCCGCCACTAGTGGTGGAATGAACGCTCCTCCTCACAGACTGTATGCAGGATGCAGGTGAGTGTAAAATTGGCTCAGAGCCTATTCAGGGTCAGATACACTTTGCAAACTACCAACTCAAGGCAGTAGGTATTTTGAAACCATTTTTTCTTTAATGCCACTTTAAAAGGTGATTTTATTCCCAGCCCTAGTGGTCATAGATAGGGTACCACTGGGTGGAAGACATTTTTGAACTCAGTGTGTCAAATTCTGTTCCCAGTCAGACACAACGGTCAGTGTGCCTCTTTCCTTGCTGGGAGGGAAGGAATTCTGACGCACATTTTGACCCACTTGCTTGTGACCAGGGAAGATAAAACTGTCATTTCTGATCACATTGTAACTCATCTTTAAATTCTTACAGTTTTGAGCAAGAGTTAATGTGAAGAGAAATGAAACCGACAAAAACTCCCGAGTGTGGAGCTGTCTCAAGGCAGGATTGCTGGAATTTAATTTCAAAGCTCCCCATGGTGTTCACCTAATAATAAACTTCTATTTGGTTCAGCCAGAACGCTCAGACTCCTGTGTTAGTAATGAAAAAGCAGAGGTGAACAAGCCTCACCTGAGTTCAAGGACAACCCTTAATCTAATGGGGCACCCATCTCTTTATTTCTGTCCTCTAATTGACCTCAATGCCATTGGGATCCTCCAAGAGGAAATTCCCACCCTCCTTCCAGGGTAAGGGTTTTCCATCCAGCACCCTAGAAGAGTGCTTTTCACTTTATGGTACTTTTTGTTACCTTGAAAAAATGAGTAAATAGATAGCTTATAATATATTTTTCCCCCTCTTGATTCTTTTTTACTGAGCATTTGACTTCAGGAACCAAGATTCCTTAATTTTAAATAATAGCATCCCCAGTGGAATTATCAGTTAGCTTCCTTCCTACAGTTAGCTGTTAATTTGACCCTGTTTCCTAGGCCAATACAGACTGGGTCTTTTACTTGGTTAAGAGTTACCATGTACTCTAATAGCACAAGATTGGAATCTCATTTAAATTCAATTTTTAGCCAATATTAAGGTTTTCAAACGATAAACCTCTCATTTCCAGACAACTTAAAGGTTCTCTTTCAGCAGCTGCCTTTAGAGGGAAGAGGACTTAAAAAGGGCTTGTTATTACTGAAATCACTGAACTAGAGAATTTGGGTATGATCCCCAGGACACACCCATGCCTGTCTATCCTCTGAAGGCACTACCTCTGCAGTAGGTACCTCGGTGCTGGAACTCAAACACTATTAAAATTAGAGGTGCCGTGAAATGTGGGGAAATATGAGGAGAATGGCAGCCTTACAGAGGCCAGGAGTCTGCCGTCCCGATCAATGCTTCCTCTTCTGAGAGCATCCGTGTACGAGCTGTATTATTACACACAACTGACAACACAGAGGTCGTTGTCAGGATTTTTATCATTGTCACAACTGAAGTTGGTTTTAATTTATTATATCACTCTGGATGGAGCACATTTTAATCAACTCTGGTTGTGGGAGGCAATAATTATCCATGATTATTAAGAGCATAAGCTCTGGAAATGGTCATCCTTGAATTCAAATTCCACATCCACCACTTACTGTGCTGTTTAACTTTGAGAAAATTATTTTATCTCTTTGAGCCTTAACTTTTTAATCTGTAAATTGGGGACAAGAAAACTTAGGCCACAGAGTTCTTTTTGGGATTCAGTGGTATCATGGCTACTGTTGGTATCAGGTAGTATCTGGTAGATATAATATACCAGTGTCTGGTATATTGCAGTTCTTCAATAAGTAGATACCCAAAGAATAAAGGGATGAAGGACTGGCTGGGTAAATGAATGAATGAATGAATGAATGAATGAAAATACCATCACCCCAGATACCGAAGTGCCATATCATTGATAACTGTAAACCACACCATATGTCTGGCATATTTCATTTCTAAAAGCCAATTTGTTTCTATGGATTATCCAGACCAAAAGAGATTTTCTGGGACATAGAAAGACTAACCCCAAGCAAATAAAACAGTCCGCTGCAGCAACTCCCTGTGTGTTGAGACTTCTGATTTCACAGAGGTGAAACTAATTCTCCTTTTCTTTTCTCTAACTAACCCTCCCTTATTTTAACATGGTTGCATAGGTATCAGATGTTATGGATTGAAAAGTGCCCCCTAAAAAAGAAATGTAAAATCCTAACCCTGGGTCCTTGAACAAGACCCTATTCCAGGTCTTTGAAGATGAGGCCAACTGGGTTAAGGTGGACCCTAATCAAATATGAGTGGTATCCTTCTGAAAAGGGTAGAATTGGACACAGACAGACAGAGGAGAGGAAGACTCTGTGAAGACTGAGGCAGAGAACACCACAGATGTCCAGCGAGCCATCGCCAGAAGCCAGGAGAGCCGGGGACAGATTCTTCCCTGTAGATTTTAGAGGAAGCACGACCCACCCACACCTTGATCGCAGACTTCTGGCCTCCAGAACTGTGAGACAATAAATTTCCGCTGTTTCTTGTATGATGATATGCATGTTTGTTTTGCAAATTCTATACATTTATTGTTTATGTTGTATTCATGTATGAATGATATACTTCAACAAAATTTTATTTTTAAAAAATTTCTGCTGTTTCAAGCCACCCAGTTTGTGGTACTCTACAGACCTAGGAAACTAAGACAGCCACCACTTAACTTCATGGTTTAAGTTATTGTAAGAAAATATCCTAGAGCACACAGCATCTCTAACATTATCCTGTGCGGTACTCTGTGGTTAGCCTCTTTTCCCTAAGTGCTATCATGAGCACACAGAAGGGATCTGGCCACTTCCTTTCCAGCCTCCTCCTAGCCCCACCCCCGCCCAGGGCTCACACAGGCCTCGCTCACAATGGGCAGCAGCTGTGAGAGCGGTGTGCCTGCGGAGAGGAAGAGACACCAAACCACACTCTGGTGCTGTTGTTTCCCACCAAAGAGAAAGCAGATGATCCCTCCGATGCCATCTCGCTCCTCAAGAAGACTTTCTTCACAACTCCAGCAGAAAGCTCTTGCTTCCTCCTCCACGTTCATTTATCAGGAAGCCAGTAACTGGATTCTAATCCAAGATTAGTCATTTCCAGGCTGTGTAACCTTGAATAATTCACTTGGCCTCTCTGAGTCTTAGTTTTCTCATCTGTAAAATTAGGAGGATGGGCTGGCTGGTCCCTGAAGCCCTTTCCAGTCCTCCCTCTGGAGAGTGCACCCTTCAACTGGCAATTATGTATAGTCTTGTGACTGATAGACCATTCGTTTTCATTTCTTCCTGTGTTTAGGTCCCTGATCAATTTAACTCAAATGAGCTGAATGAAAGTATAGTTAGCAGATCTCGTGTTCTTTTGTATCTCCTACTTTACCACTGATCAAATGGTATTGCTTATTGGTCAAATTCAGGTTGCTTTTGGTTCTCTCTGATTATAACAGCTGGAACTAAAAAAAACACCTACTACTTTTCTGGTCCTTGAAATTCTCCCATGGAGCAGAACGGGTGTAGCTCAGTGGTTTAGTGCCTGCTTTACATGTATGAGGTCCCAAATTCAATCCCCAGTCCCTCCTAAGAAAAAGACATTCTCCCGTGGATACTGATCCAGTCTTGATGAAGGGGCATATGTCTTGCTTGACAGTGAGAAGGAAGAGGCTGGGGACAAATGTGGACAGCAATGGGGGCATCTTTCCTCTAATGCCAGCTACATACTCAGCAAAATTTCCCTGTGTTCAAAGTAGGAGGACAGCTGTATCACCTACCCCAGCACTCCCACCCCAAGTGACTTAAAACTGAAAGAGGAAACATACCCTCTGTCTGTCCAATAGAATTTCCGGCCAATCCAGTCGACAGCAAGACCTTCTGGCATATCTATTCCTTTCTCAATAAGCCTTTCTCGCTTTGAACCATCCACATTAGCTCTCTCTATCTGCTTCAAGGCTGTATGGGCAAAGTATATCTACAACAGAGAACACAGGCATTTCTGGCTGATTTGTTTTTTAAAAAAATCAATAACAAAATGAAATATATACAAATGGAGCTAGTAAGTGTCCAGGCAGTAAGTGTACTTGTTAAGAGCTTGGATTTGGAGATTGACACACCTGGAACTGCACTCCAGCTATGCTGCTTCCCAGAGACACAGAGATACATGTGTACTTCACAGCCCTAGGTTCCTCATTGCTAAAATGGGAAAAATAAGGCCAAGTTCATCAGGATTCAGGAGATAAATTATATATAAAATGGTTAGTCCCATGCCTGGCACATACTTCTATCGCTCTTGGGAAGTTTTTAATCTCTGACCACGGGTCAGAGATTCATTGTGCTTGAACTCCGGTAACTTTTACAGCCTGAAAGGTAGCAAAGATTTATGGTTTAATAGGGGCAACAAGGTGGGCTGTATCTTCTCCTGCTCAGCAAGAGCAGTCCTGCACCCAAGTCAGGAGACTCAGGTTCCTCTCCCAATTTTGCCCCATTTGAGGTTGGTCGCCTTGACCAAGCCATTTAACCTCACCGAGCCTCAATTTTCTCAAATCTATGAATGAGGTAAGACCAGACATTTGCCAAAGTTCCTTTCATCTATAACCTTATATCACTTCATTTAATTAACCCATCTTGTCCAGTGCAAATTTCTTTTTCAGCCTAGTAATCAGGCTCTCAAACACATACAAGAATTCCATGACAGTATTAAGAAGTGTTATGGGTCAGGTGATGATTTAATAGTAGCATTAGTGGAACTTTGACTGTGAAAATATATATGTACATTAATTATAATCTATGACAAGAGTATTCACAAAATGTTCATTCATTAAATAATGGGTTATCTGCCTTTCTAGAAAAAATATTATATGTTCTAGTCTTCTTAAATACAAAAATGTGCACTTTTCCTACTCAGAAACACTCCACTAGAGCTGTGATTCTCAAACTCTAATGTGCACATGAATCACCTGAGGATCTTTTTCTTTTTTTTTAAGGAGGTGCTGGGGATTGAACCTGGGACCTCATATGTGGGAAGCAGGTGCTCAACCACTGAGCTACATCCACTCCCCCAGAAGTTCTTTTGAAAATGCAAATTCTGAGGGTTCAGGGGTACAGCTGAAACTCTGCAGTTCTAACAGGCTCCAGGTGATCTTGAAGCTGCTGGTCCAAGGACCACAGTTAGTAGCAAGAAAATGAGGAAATTGACCTGAGAAAGGAAAACAGCCACACAACTTAGAGTTCATTCTAGGTCTCCTCATTCAAATACTTGTGAAAATACTGACTATGTAGAAAATGCTAGTTTGGTAATAAATGGATCCCTAACTGATTTTTTTCTATTAATTTTTTTCTCTTAATATAATTGTTCCATAGAGTCACATGTTAATTTCAAGTTAAAGAAAGAAGAAAGATTTGTTTACTAGTGTTTAATCACAAAACTTGTATTGAAAAATTGTTATATTTCACTATCAATCTGTACATATTAGATACAGAATAAAGTTGTTCTATCCTATCTCTTTTGACCAGACTGCTTCAAATTGGGAAGAAATAAAAGCACACAATTGAAAATCATTCTAAGTATTAATTCACTATCTAGCTATAACTAAGTAATTACTTAGGAGAATCAATAGCTAGTTAAATTTATAATTCTTGTGTGATTAATCTCCAAAAGACACTGTAACATATCATTTCAAGCACATTCTAACCTAGCATAAATACAACTAAAATTCAGAGAACAAATGGCAAGGTGATTGGGTTCATAATATAGAAATTTTATGTGATATGCAAAAACCCTTCGTGTAAAATTGATTATTATGTAAATAATGTTATAAGTTAGACTGTCCTCCCCACATGAACCGTAAAACTTGTCTTTCCTGATATTTATGGTTAAGAGATCATTGAATCCTCTCCCTCAGTGACATATATTAAATGTAGATTACTAACCCATACTTGCTGCAGCTCAATCCCAAACTCCCACTCCTCCCACCACCAGCAAATAATCAAAAACATATTTATGAAGCTCCTCCTATATATTCAGCACTGTGCAAGCCTCCCAGCATTATCTCCAAAGAGGAAACTAAATTTAAGATACTGTGCGGTTGTCCCCAACAAAATGGCTGAATCATGGCAAGGGCCAGAAGAGGGTTATGTAATGGGAATGTCCTTAAAATTTCTCAAACGATGTTCCAAACGATGTTCCAAAAACTTATAGTTAAGTTTCTCTGTGTCTAATCGTCCTGAACCAAGGAGAGGATTTTCAAGTAGCCCAGGTCAGCTGTTAGGATAAATCCCTCTACTCTCTCCTTAAAGCTCACCCACATCTGCTCAATGACAAAACCATACCTTATTTTCCACAGGGTCATGATCTAGGGCAAAAACCATTCCAATCTGCTGGCTGAGCAGGGTTCCATAATCTGTTCCATCAAAATGGATGTGTCGAATATCTTGAGAATTGGCAAACAGCAAAAACGGTGGTGGGCCTATTAACCAAATTTCAAATATGACTCCATTTAAAATATGGCTTGGAACTCAAGAGGCACTACTGACTCTTCCCTTTCATTATACCCTCTTCCTGAATTTCTGCAGTACTCATTTTCTTCATTTCCCACCAATATGGCATAGGTTAAGGCAAACAAGAGGATTTCCTTTTCCATGACATGGTGATATAGTGCCAGAATTTCACTGGATTCCTCCCTCTCTAGGCATCTGCTTTTAAAATATAAATTATTTATAGCAAAGGTCAGCATTAAATAACCAACACCATAGCCTCACGACCTAAGTGTTATAGCAGTAGTCTTCTTGATTCATACTAATTGAAACATTAGCAGATTGTATAGATTTGTGTCCACATAAACATCCTTCCTTGGCTTGCTCTAAAAGGGAGGCATGATAATTTGAGTTAATTGCAAAACATCTGATAGTTTTGGGGATTCATATTATACTATATTTACTGAGGTCATGAGAAGTCAAAGAGTCTTGGGGCCTAAGGCAAGCTGTGTGGGATCATCATTATATTATTCCAGATTAGAAACACAATGAACCTTCAGGAGAGATGAAATCTAGGTATTCCCAAGAATGTAAGAGATGTGATATTAGAAGATGAAAAAATAGCTGAAAGAGCAGATGTGGCTCAAGTGGTTGAGTGTACGCCCTCCACATGGGAGGTCCAGGGTTCAGTTCCCAGTGCCTCCTGAGAAAAACAAAAACAAACAACAAACAAAACAAAACAAAACAAAAAAAACAACTCAGGGAAGCTGATGTGGCTCAGTGGTTGAGCACCAGCTTCCCACATATGAGGTCTTGGGTTCAATCCCCAGCCCCCAGTACCTCAAAAAAAAAAAAATAGCTGAAGCATAAGACTTTATATTAAATTTTGACGTGAAAAGGACAGAATTTGTCAAGGTATTGTGCTTATTACATTCACTGGTGAGATGGAAATCAAATCAATCAACCAAAAAATACTTCTTAAACCCTTCTTTGTGTGTGTGTGTGTGGCTTAACTAAGAGAAATTTATTCTCTCGCAGTTTTGGAGGCCAGAGTGTGAAATCAAGGTGTCAGCAGAGCTGAGCCCTCCCCACAGCTTCAAGGGGCAGATGCTTCCTTGACTCCTGCAGTTGCTGGTAGCTTAAAGCATTCCTTAGCTTGTGGCTGCATGACTCCAGTCTCTGTCTTGATCTTCACATGTCCTTCTCCCCATTAAACCCTTTTTAACTTTAAAGTGTTTTAAGATTACTCTGGTCATGCCAGTCACATATACCAAAATGCCACACCTGATATGATGACAAATCTTTGTTCGGTGTTAATTAGCTTAAAAATTTTAGTCAAAGACATTTTACTTATATGGCAAGTTCTCTGATTTCCATTTCCAAAAATAAAAATTCAGGCTTTCAAGCCAGAAGTCAAAGGCAACTCAACTCTTCATCTTTCACAATGGAATGTGTTCACTTCATCTTTTTTGCCCAGATGTGCCTTCAAGCATCCGCAGCACTAACCTGAAGCTGCACAGCTTTTTTTGTCCATCTTTAAGTCATACCCAGGAATGCAACCACATTCCCAGGACACCGGGCTGAGAGGGATGCAGAGCTGGCTACATCCACCATTATCGGGAGAGGAACAGCCTACAAAAACAATTGTTTGTTAATGATGCTCTGTCATTCAAAAATATAATAATTTTTATCCAAATAATGAGGCAAGCCAAGCATATGTTGATTATGAAAACTATTTTCCCAATCATTCACACTGCTGCAATGAAGTTGATTTTTTTCAGGAAGTGGAAGGAAAAGGTCACTATATCCCCCTGTCCTATGACCCAAAATCTTGGACGTTAACCCTTCACATCCCAGTGGCCCTTGTTCTTTTGTTCTGTTCTGTAACTGAGTTCAAAAACAAATACAATGGCAGCTGGCTGGAATAAGAAATACATTTTTGTGACTTTGGCAGCTACTCTAACTCTCTAATAAGTAATACTTTTTTTCTCCAGCACATTTCTGGCCAATTGACTTATTTTGCTTTTTTCATTTAAAAAAAAAAGTCACATGTAACTCTTCTGCTAATTTTAATTTACATCAGTCTTCCATATGCTTAAGTCTCCGTGAAGATAAAAGTAGAGAGGGCAATTGATTAAGTACTTATCAGGTGCCAGAAGCAGGCTAAAGCACCTGCCTTTGCCACCTCGTTGAATGCTGCTGGCTGCAGAACCAGGACAAGGGTACCATTAACCTTTACAGATGAGGAAACTGAGACCAACGGAGGTCAAATTACTAGTCCAGAGTAGCATGGGTAGTAACTGGTAATGCTCTCACAAGCCTGTCTAACTCCAAAATCCTTGCTCAGAACACTATGCTGACTCAAAAACAAATTTAAAACCTTGTTTTAAATAGACGTTAATCTGTTGATAAATATCTTTCAGTTTGTAATGTTGGAAAATCTATTCTCCTTTGGCAATAAGATCTGTTCTTAGTTGTCACTTAGCAAATTAACATTTTAAAACAAATAAAATGTAAGTAAACTTACCACTACATGTTTTTTCATCCACCTCAAGCATTGAGCCTTCAGGACAGAAACATATGGGACCATCTGACGTCAGAACACAGTCATGGCTGCATTCAGACTCATTGCTTGGACAGGAAACTAATTCTAATTAATGAAGAATAAGGTCAAGATTAGAGTTGAATCCGGTTCATAGAAATTTATTAAATTGGTTGCCAATAAAACACAAATGCCTTAATGAAAAGAGTAAAGTAAATTAAGGGTGAACATTTATGAAATGCTGAGGTAATGGAGATACAAAAATAAAGAGAAAATTTCAAATCTAAAAAAATTAAAGACCTCTGATTTTGGAAAATGACTTTAGTTATCTTTACATTTCTTTTATGTCACATAATATTTTTAAAGTTATTAGTCATCAGAATTCTAATACATTTTAAATGGAACTTGGCCAAATTATTCTCAAGTTCATCTGGAAAACAAGTTACATGTGTAAGAAAAACTAACAGCACTGTGTGAGTTCAGTAGGGTATGGGAACAGAAATGAAAGGCACTTAAATATCAAAATGCATCATAAAAATACAATACATAAAACAGGAGGGAATGGGTGCAGGAATAGATGGAAATGATGACAGAACAGAATAAAAAGCTCATTTAAAAAGGACAAGTAGGGGAGCAGATGTAGCTCAAGTGGCTGAGTGCCTGCTTCCCATGTAAGAGGTCCTGGGTTCACTCCCCGGTACCTCCTAAAAAAAAAACAAAAAAGGACAAGTACACATAAGAACATAGTGTTGATAAAGGTTTAATTTCATATCAGTGAACATGTGAAAGATGAACCAATAAATAGTAGAAGAATCACTAAATAATGATTCACGGGAAAAGTTAAACTACCCTATGCTTCAAGTAAATCAAAGATTAGTAGGTAAGATATATAGCATAAAATTTCTAGAAGTTTTGAGAGTCAGGTGAGATTATGTGAGATTATGTGTGTCATGCTGGGTACACAGTTGGCTTTAAAACATATTAACATCATGCACTTAAGTATCTTTGCCAACAGACAAACCATGGGGGAATAAGGACAGGGGCAAATTCCATGGACAAGCACAAAGAGAGTGGGTAAAGAGGTGACTGAAGTAAATTCATAGAAAACCTCAAAGAGAAATCTAGGAGTATCTGAACAAACTTTATAGAATAAACAGAATTTTAGGGAATATTACAGTGATAAAATTTTATGGGCATAGTATATAATTATATATAAAATTATAATATTAGGCGTTTTATAAATTTTTAAATGTGACATTGTTTTTTCTCTTTCCTAAATAGGGAACAGCAAACTGATTTTTTTTTTTCACATTTCTGATCACCTTGTTGAAATATTTCCATTCTTTTCACAGATTTTTCATAGATTAGGGAACTTGTATCAAGTACTTACAGTTTCTTTAGGAAGGTGACTTTGTACTATAGCCAACGTCATTTCTGTCAATAATACTAGTTCTTAGATTTTTAAAAAGATAATGGGTTCTTTCAAACAACTAATGAAAACTATGGACTAATACATATCAATTCCCAAAGTGTTTAGAATTAGGGACAGAACTGATTATAGCAGCTTTTACATGGGTTAGGCTTTTCAAGAAATTCATTACTATCCATCCATTCAGATAGGCCTAGTTTCATAAGCACAGATGACATCCAGACTGACCTATTTTCCATCATCTGTGAAAGAGGGTCAGATAATATACATGACCTTCATTGTTCATTTATACTTAGCCATGCTAGGAGAGTCAATAAGAAATCTCTAAGAAAGTATATGAATATGTTTTAGATATATGAAAACTCTTTTATTGTAACAAGATAAGCATCATCAAATGCAATTAAAAATATCTTCCAGAAATGTTTCTATATGGATGACTGTTTTTCAACATTGGCACAGATTTATAAATAAATCAGAAGAAAAATAAAGTGTGCTATTAACCTCTACCAGGGAACGATCAAGATTTTCATAAAAGAATATGAAAGTAAAAGCAACTTAAGAAATAACACTGTCTGTATAATACTATAAACAACAAAGAATTAGCAAATTAAAATTTATCATTTGAGAGGCTGACAGGGGTAATAGAATATCAGAGAGAACAGAATATCTATATTATGGTGATGCTGAATTCTTGTAAGATCAGAATTTATTACAAACATCAAATTTGACTCTTTTAGTAGTCAAAACAACTCCAACAAGAGCCTTATTGAGCATCAAGCAGCAGAGTAAAATTCCCACAAGGTGAGTTCCAGAACATGGTCCCCCAAACTTAAACCTGTGATCATAATATAACAATACCCTTGGGTTGGTCATGTGCATAGAATAAAAGTGATCATGATATGCCAGAAGCTATTGCTCAGAGAGGTAATTATAAGCTGGGAAACCAAAGAAATGTTTCTACCAATTACTGAAAGACACTCATAGACAGAGCTGGACTCAATTATGTCTCCCCTGAACATGGCTCATCTGTCCCTTCTATTTAAACCTATCCTTGGTGCTAGAGTTTGTAGATGTACGTCCAGAGACTCGAGTCTTTGGGCTGTCCAAGTGCCAGCTGGGCCTGGAACCTCGGCAGAGTTGCAACACCTATTCTACAGCTCAATGACTCACCCAGGACAACTGGCAGGGAGATGATGATGGACAACAGCCGTTCCAGGGAACGGAGAGTGTCTGCAGCTGCAGGCAGGACAGTCTCATCCATCTTCCCCATGGGATATAAGCCCCCTCTCAGTTAGAGGTGGAGTGAACATCACCACCCCAAAATCCTCGGGATTGGGGGAAGAGCTATGGACTAGAGTGGACTTACTGGTATACTATAATAGACATATTGTGATTCTAGCAATGGAAGAAATTACATCGATGTGGAGCCAGTGGCCACTGGAGGCTCTGGGGGCAGGGAGAGAGAAAACAGTTGTAATACAGGGGCTTTTTCGGGACTTGGGAATCGTCCTGGGTGACGTTGCAACGACAGATATAGGCCATTTTATATCATCACATAACATGCAGAATTGTGTGGGAGAGGGTGTGGTCTACAATGTGAACTATGGTCCATGCTTAATGGCAAAGCCCCAGGATGCATTTATCAATTGCAATGAATGTGCCACACTAATGAAGGATGTTCATGTGGGAGGGTGTAAGAGGTGTCGGGAGTGGGGTATATGGGAATCCCTATATCTTTTGTGTAACATTTATATAATCTAAGTATCTTTTAAAAAATAAAAAAATTTTAAAAGGGAAAAAAAACACGAAAGACACTCACAAACACAATCACATATGGCTGGCAAAATCATTTTTGAATACACTTTAAACCAACCAAAAATATGAAAGGGCAAGTTTTAAAAAGCAAAAGTATAGACAGCCTCACCAGGGAAAGGTTCAAACTTCAAACGCATTGAATGTGGCCAGAATAGTCAATTGTATAAAAGCCTGTATATTGGAATTATCCATGGAACTGTTTTTTAAATACACATACTTGGAATTAATATTACCTTGAGAAACCATTTCTCACCTATCAGATTGGTAGAAATCCAAAAGTTGAGCTACATAATCTGCTGGCAAGACTATGAGGAAGAATGTTCTTTCACATATTGCTTGTGGGGATGCAAAATGGTACATGCAATCCCTATGGAGGGGAATTGGGCAATATTAGGACAAGTACGTATGCATTTACCTTTTAACCTAGCTCACTTCTAAGAATCTACTCCAAAGGTATAGGCAAAAATAAATAAATAAAATAAAAATATGTGCGTGTGTGTGTGTGTTCACATAGATATGAGCAGATCTATGTACAAGGCTATTCAATTTCACAAAGATTTTAATAGAAAAGGCTTGTAATAATTCAAATGACCACCATAATGGCCTGACTGAATAAATGTTGGTGAATCTACTACAATGGAGTAATATGCAGCAATAAAAAGGAATGAGAAATCTCTATTTTTGTGGAAAGATCTCCTGAATATATTGTGAAAAGAAAAAAAAAAATTGGGGCCACCTGGATAGCCCAGTGGATAGGGCACCGGTATACCACATGGGAGGCCCCAGGTTCGATTCCCGGGGACCTCTCCTATTGGGCAGACTGCCTTGAGAATGGCAAGCCGCCATGGGCAGGCCAGAGCCGCCGTGGGCACGGCAAAAAGCTGCCACGGACAGGGCAAAAGCGGCCACGGGCAGGGCAGGTCGCCCGCAAATGGAGCGCAGCCAGCCACCCGCGAACTGAGAGCCGGCCATGAATGGAAACAGAAGCCGCCCACAAGTGGGGAAAGCCACGCCTGCGCAGTGACCAGTCTCGGTGCATCGCCGCACTGGGGGGGAGGGGAGATATGTAATAAAATAAAATAAATCTTAAAAAAAAAAAAAAAAAGAATATCATGCACAAACATTTAAAAAAAAAAAGAAAAAAATTGAGTTGGAAAAACTGTGAATATATAAACATATTTGCTTATTTTTAAAAAATAGAGAATAAACCATAAAATAAAATAAAATAAAATAAAATAAAATAAAATAAAATAAAATAAAATAGGTACTTACAGTGTAGAGAGGAAATAGGGTAGAAGAGACAGGCATACATTGACTTCTCTGAATATACCTTGTTTTGTAAATTTCATTTTGGGACCATGTAATATTGTTTTACAAACTTTTTTTTAAATCAAAATTTTAGAAAATAATCCTTAAAAATCAAAAGGAGAATGGAACAAATGATCCTAACTGTGTATCCATTCAGTGACATATCCACACAGAGCAGAATTATTTCAAGTGATTTGAAATGCATTAATTTGACTCTATATTTACAGTGGTATGCATCCTAAAGGCAAAGGAACTGCAACAAAGGAATCTACCAACATTGGTGGAATTATTCTGAAAGTATTAAATATATATATATATATACTGGGATAAAGCAAATAAGTAATTATATTAGAGGACTTAGAAACTAAGATTTTCATTGTAAGATAAGAGGTATTAGAAATATAAAACTTTTAGAAATTAAGTGAAAGCCCAGCAATCCTAAATTTGAATTGGGAATATCAATATGAACTCATAAGGTATTTTCTTTTTTAAAAAATTGTATTCCTTGCTTTGATCCCAGAAACAATGACGAACCCTGGCAGATTATTGTCTCTCAATACCATTTCTCATTAAAGGAACCAGTTTTCCTTAAGAAATTGCTGGTTCCAGGTCTAGAATATGCAATGTACAAGATAAACCTGTAAAATACATTCTAACAAATAACAAGGAAACTATCAAAGACTATTGATATTGGTGTCAAGGACCACTTTGAGTTGCCACTGGCCAAAGAAGAGATAATTTGTACATCATTAAGAACTATAATGGGTTGAAACATATCACAGATGTTTAAAAATCCATGAGTTCATCATAATACTGAATTTTAAAAAAGCATTCATTGGTCACCTTTGGAAGGTGTTAAGGAACCAACCAAGTCATCATTCTAAATATAAGTAAATAAAGAGAAAAAAAATCCAATATTTATTCTGCCTTTACTATAAGAATTGTATCTTGAGGTAATTAAATAATTGATGAAAGACAGTTATCTTTATAAAGGTATTCCAGATAATAATTTAAAAGAAATAATAGAACTAGAATATCACCATTTTGAAACTCTGAATGAAATAATGGACCCAGGAAATGATTGTTAATTTCCTGCTAAAACTATTCTTTGAAAGATTGTTAGGGAAGTTTATAATGGATGAATGAGCTTGTTAAGCTACTTTAGCATGACAGAATGAAAAACAACTAGACATTCTGTATCTCCTGATGGAAGTATAAACACACCTAAGTATTCTTGCAAAAAATGTCAAAGCCAAATCTGGTCAAGTCTTTAGACCTAACTACAAGTTTTCAAGAAAGACAGGACAGAAAAACATCACATCAAAGGGATTCAATTAGCAAAACCCAGAACCTGAGCAATTTCACAAGGGGAAAAAAAGAGGAAAGAAATATACAGAATAAAAGAGAGATCGGTAGATATCAATCTAAGATAATGTGTAGAACTTGTTTAGATATTTATTCAAACAAATAAACTGTTTTGAAAAAAACTTTTTAAAGTAATGGGAAAATTTTGAAAACTAACTGGATATTTGATGTTATTAAGGAATTGTTCATTTTTTTGAGGCATGATAGTGGTATGATAGCTATGCCTGAAAATGACTGGATATTAGAAGATAGTAAGGAATTACTAAGTTTTATAGATAACAACATATCATAATTATGTTTTCCAAATCTTGGTCTTTTAGAGATATACAATGAAATATATTTGGGCGAAGAAATAGGAAAAAATTTATCTACATGTTAGTTTCCCAACTTGGAGGTTCTGGTTTAATAGGTCTTAGGTAGAGTTCAGTCATGCATACTTTAAAAATAAAATTAAAAACTCCAAGGTGATACGGATCCACACTGCTGATTGAAAACCACCAAGCCAGATCATATTACCTTAGAACATCACTGAAAATGAAGGAAAACAATGCAGTAAACATTTGCTGCTGTGACTTACCATGACATCGTTTCCCATCAGGAAGCAGAACAAATCCTACAGGACATGTGCAATAGTAAGATCCAGGGGTGTTTTCACATCCGAGAGTACAGCCATGATTCCAAAGGGCACATTCGTTGACATCTACACAATGACAAGAGTCAAATACAGTCCGATGGTTATTTTTGGGGAAAAAATTATATCACCAAGTCAGCACAAAGTAGGGTATCTCAAAGTTGGTTACGCTATAACTGACCATGAAAAGACTGTTTTTGCTACTCTAGCAAAACGTAAAAGTCAACTCAATGATCATGAAAGTCATTTTTATTCTGTCACAGTTTATACTTTCAAATACAGATTTACAGACTAGAATTACTCTTGGAAAAAGGTAGTACTATTTTCTTGACAATATATAGTACGCCATTTAAATCAGGGACTCTTGAAAGTTCTTCCTCAAGGATAGGAAATTCCCGGCTCTGCTCTTCACCCTGATTCTCCCGCAGCTTCACCCTGGCTTAAGCACCAGGCTTCCAGTTCACTGTTTCTACCCTACAGCTTTCGCCCACTAGTTCCCATGAAAGCAAGTGACTATAATTTTAAAAGGAGATGCTACATTTTCCTGAGGTTTCGCTCTTCTCTGCCTTCCCAATTAATTTAACTGAATGTGTGCTACAGCCACTGGATTTTTTTCACCATCAAACCATTGCGCCTCCCAGGAAAAAGGTCACAGAATTTCTCTGGGATTTCTTTAAATTGGGCCTGGAATCTCAAAATAGGTGCCCTAGAAAGCTAGCCGTGGTTCAGTTTCTCAAGATTCCCAATAGACTTTTGGGGAATGGGAGGTGGGGTAACATACCCTTTGAGAATCTTATAACTACAGAACCACTTCCCCGAGAAATTTGCATTGCACACGGTCAAATCCACAGCGGTCCACGGAGTCCACTCAGAAACCTCCACCTTATACCACCCCCTGAGCAGCTTTTGAGAGTGTCTGATATAGGAACAAAAGAAATAAAGAAGATCTGGAGGGATTATGGGATTATAGAGCCTTTGAAAACAGAAGAACAAACTAAAATTGCTTTTCTGGGGGGAAAAAAGCGAAACTTGAAGTTGGTTTCAAGTTGAGGCTTCACATGGCCCCACAGAAGGACAAGCCAATGGCTCGGGAGGGCTTCCTCCGCGGGCTTCCTCCGCTCAGCCACTGATGTACACTTACCTTCACAGTACTGTCCGCCTTGGCTTAAAGTATATCCCTCCGCACAAGTGCACAGACGGGACTTGGAGTCTTGCTCACACACAGAGCCTCTGCAGTTTCCTTTCTTCAGTTTGCAAAGTTTCTGATCTAAAAGAGAAGATGGTTTATTTGGACAGGAGACTTGTTTGACAGGGGACAATGCTTGATCCCTTTCTGGTTCTTAAAACGTCTAATCTCCCTGTGGCGTTGGTTGGGTGCTGTCTTTCACGGTAGTGGCACCCCTCTAGGGTCAGACAGCATTAACCCAGATTCCCCAGCATTCCAAAGACCTTTTATTTCTCTAATTGTAACTCCTACGTTAGCTCTCAGAATAGGACCTCCTAATTGGCTGGAGCTGTTGTTTCTTGGGTTCCAAACACTAAGCACAATTTATTAGCTTTTTCATTCAGTTTTATTTTTATCCAAAAAAATATGTAGCACATAAAAATTCTGAAAATGAGTTATCTGTTGAAGAATTCAAAAAGGCTCAAACATAAGAATATCTTTTAAGTATAATGTTTATAGGTCAGATCTATGTGGTATTTAGCTATTTTTAGGATCATTACATAAAAAACATCTTTCAGACTTATATACCATTGCTATATGTCTTACCCTCAAGTTTTTGAGTTGATGGTTGCCAGCATTCCGTGTGTTACAAAATATACTAGAGTAACTAGTAAAAACTGCTCAGTGAAGTAGACGCTTGGGTTAAATAAGTCCAATATATTTAACAACAAATGACTAACTTGGTAACTTTGATTTTTCAGAGCCAGAGTCAAGGGCTAACCTGGTAACACATATATCCCTTTAAAAGAGGTTAAGATTTTTGTCCCTTTTGCTACTTCTTATTTTTGGGCTTTGTGTTTTTTGTTTTTTTGTTTTTTGTTTTTTTTGGGGGGGGGGTTGTTTTTTTTGTTTTGTTTTGTTTTGGTTTTTTTTTTTTTACCAGGAGTTCCCAGGGATCCAACCCAGGTCCCTCCCTATGGGTGACAGACACCCAACCATTTGAGCCACATCTGCCCCCTACTTCTTGTTTTTGTCAATAACAATGGCAGGACTTTTGTAAAATGCTATGGGGAATACA